>JABJVR010027795.1:0-35866 GCA_025773905.1 Chitala chitala
CCCCCCCCCCCGCCCCCCCCCCGCCCCCGGTGGCCCCGCCCCCCCGCCCCCCCCCGGCGGGGGTGTCTGCGAGCCCAGGCAGCTGTTCAGTGGTACACAATGCAGGCGCTCACGGTGGGGGGGCAGCACCCACAAGGACACCACAATGGGACACTTTTCCCGTTATGGCCATGTGTGCATGCGGTCTCGTGTGTATGCAGACTTGTTTCTGTTTCATGAAAGCTGAGACCCAGTTGTCACACCATTGTTGGGAATTTGGGGGGCAGGCATAAGAAGAGGTAGCAAAATGGCACCAGTGGTGGACTTGGGTTAAATGTCCAGTTTCAGGTAGAAACAGAAATATGTGAAAAGGTCTAACAGAGCTTGTCACTGTTGAGAAGTCTGGCCTCAGAAGTGAAAGCTGGACCTTAGGCTGTTGTGTGCCTGTACTATTTATCTATCACCTATCTTTTACTATGCCATCCATCCATCCATCCATCCATCCATCCACGATGTGTGCTCATACATCTCACCTCACTGATAGGACTGGTAGCAACGTCAGACAATAGAGAACCCTATCAATCCTCTACCATCAGTCTGCCAAATAAGAGATCCAAGCAGAATAAACACTGTGTTTTTAATCCTTTCATACACATGCTCAACTTACAAAAGTCAAAATGCTTTCTTCACACCAAGCAACAGGTTAATTAAACCAGTGTTTCTCACAAAGATGGATGAAGTCCAGATAGTGAAAAAACAGATGCACTCATCAGTAAGCAGACACAGCTGTTACAGGACCAATGACAGCTGTCATGCAAACACCTGCAGAAGGTGACGGTAACGTAACCGTGTAAAATCTCTACAGAAATGGGAAAATACAACATAAAAAATAAATACTAGTACTGTAATTTGCACATGCTTTCCTTTGATGGAAGCAACCCTGACAACAATGTGGGTATTCAGTTTGGTGTGAACCAGAAAGCGTAAGTCTGTACTGCGAACAGTAGTCAGAAGGCATGTGGGGATAAAGAACAGCAAAAGGTAGACAGGAAAGGAACCTACAAAAACACACTGACCTGCATCTTTGCATCAAACACTGATGTCAGTGTTAGTCCCACAGCAGTAGCCTGATGAATGGAAGCCAATTTAAATGGGATGGGAGAACTTCCATGCAGGCAAAGCCCGCCCTGTCCCTGTGATCAATGCATTGAACAACTGTGCTAAGGGCTGCCTTTGAGAGACGTGTTTCCCCATGTGGGAAACGGAAAAAAAAGATATTTAAAAAAACACTGGCGGGATGCAGTTCCTCGCTGGTTTCCACAGCAACCGAACAGCCGCTGCCCTGAAGGCTAGTCCCCTGGTGTGAGCTGTAAACATCTGGCACCGCTGGGCCAGACTACCACCTGCCCCGCACACATCCATTTTTAATGAGGGCATCCGAGCCCAGCACGTCACCAGAATTAAACGCATCGATCACGCCCCATGTGTCCTCGTGGGAGGGGCGGCCATGTGTGGGATGTCTGCGCAACACCTCCATGCCTGGCTGAGTAAGGCGGGGCCCCCTCCCACCCACATCCCAACAAAGTCTCTTGCAGTATGTAATGTTCTGATGAATGTAAGAATGAAGGCGGATGGGATGAATATACAGAGTAAAAATGGACAACAGCAAATATCTAATAAAGAATGTCCAACAAAGTACAAGGCTAGGTAACACTAAAGTATATCATTTCATTGCACTATAACAACTGGCAAGGAACTGAAACACAAGGCAGGTATATATAGAGAGGAGAATGAAATGGGGAACACCTGAAAGCACTAATAGGATTAACATGGTTCACAAGGGGAGAACAGAATTAGGGAACATGTTAAAACAAGGGAAATGGTGACATCTGAAGGATAGAGCAGGGTATGACAGGTACAGGACATGACACAGTACAACCACTGAAGAGGTATAAAGTGGTTTTGCCAGCCAACTAGTGATGGTGAATGATCTTACCAAACATACTTTTTACTGACCTTCTGCTCAGATTTATTTCTCATGCCATGTCGCGGTTGACCTGGTAAAATGATGCAAGTCATTGCTGAAACTACGTCAAGCCCCGGAGCTCGGGCAAACGTACATAACACAAAACTGATGCGGAGCAAGGAAGGGACCATATCAGGAGTATGAAAGACAGAATCATACTGAACTCCTTGTAGGAGAGATGAATACTTCCATGAGCTATCCATAGAGGCTGTGTGTGCATGTATATAATAAATCGTCACACACCCCTGTCATTTAACAGCCCATCTGTTGACTTCCACTCAGCTCTTCTAACATTAAGACCTATTTCTGAAGTCTTGACATCAGTTATGAAAATATTCAATACTTCACTGTATTGACTGAGAACACATTATTTTCTGCTTACGTTTACTTTCCCAACGCAGATTACTTTAAGGCAGTGCAGGTATTTCAGGGTTCTATTAAAGCAGACTATAATGCGGCGGACCATTATGGAATTGATTCTGGAATGGAAACACACATTACCTTGCCATTAGAATGTATTCAGCATTTTATAAACTGCATACGGAACTCTGCCATTAGTAAATCTGAGAAATTACTTTTTCAGAAAGCATTCCGGAAGTGACAGCACAAAACAGCTCTGCTCATCTTATGATAACTTCCAACTGTTACCATGAGAAACTTATGTATAACATCTTTCTTCCATTTGCTTATTGGACATGGTCCAAACTGAGAGGTTTACACACAAAACAAGTTGAAATGGACAAGGAACTATATTAACTGTAACCAAATCTCTTCACTAAAACTAATTTAACTAACATTTGGAAAGACAAAAAAAAAGTGCATAGAGGCATGCTGCGATTTTGCCCCCAGGCACCCGTTGACCGCTTCTGATATCAGAGAGGAATGTAGGGCACAGGCGTGCCGCACACATCCTAGGCGCGTGGTGAAGACTGAGGCGCCTACGGGCTCCGAGCTCAGAACAGTCATCCAGCGCTGTCCCCTTTGGAGGCCCTATACATCAGCCCTTTACATCACTCCCGAGCTACTGCTTTCACATGCTGCGACCCGCCCATGCGATGGCCCCTGTCAGAATGCCTGTGGAGCTGTGGAGAGCAGCTGTGCAAGCTGCTTTCTCCCAGAGCTCCATCTCTGTGGACCGAGCAGGTTCACACCCTCCACTCCTCTTCCTCCCTGAGCAAACACCGGCGCTCACTACGGAGGCTGTACAATAACAAACAATTAAAAAGCGCGAGGAGTACGAATGGAGAGTGAGAGCGGCTCTCGGCCGCTTGTACTCATGAGTCTGGCGCAGACTTAGTTACGCACAAGTGCGCGCGCAGTGAGGGAGCATTGGATTTCAACACGTCTGAAATGCGCCACTTGCCAAATGAATAAATAAATAACAAACAGGAACAGTGGGCCGCCTGAGCCCAGGAAGCGGGCCTGCCGCTGGAGAAGGCCCACAATGGGCCGACCACAGACCAAGAAGCGCTAATGCCGTATGGGATGCCTGACTAAGAGAGAGGTAGCGACAAGGACACAAAGGCATGGCTAGACTTGGGGAGGGGAGGGGGGCACTGAAGCTCTGTGCGTGTGTGAGTGTGTGTGTGTGTGTTTGTGTGTGCATGTGTTGCGTATGTTGGGAGGAGGGTGTGCTTGAATACACCAGGAACGAAGGGGATCGGTGAGGGAGTGCAGGGATGAAAGAAGCTCGCTGTGCGGTGTGTACAGATAGGAGTGTATTAATTATGGATGGCTGAAAGCCTTTTTCTGGCAGCAGGTTAGGTGAGAAGGGTACTGTGGAGGAGGCTTCGGCAGCAGAGAGAATGTGAAGACCACTGCGCCGTGCAGCCCACGCACACACCCACACGCAGGGAGAGAGACAGAGAGACAGAGAGAGAGAGAGAGAGAGAGAGAGAGAGAGAGACAGACAGAGAAAGAGATGCACACAAACTCATACACACATACACAAAAATACAAATCCATACTTGTGAACAAATGACTACATATATATACACGCATATAGATACAGACCAATAGGAACAAACACAGCAAAAGTTGTAGATGCACCAACCGAATCAAATAAATGTACACACATGCATAAACAGTGTACACACACACACACACACACACACACACACACACACACACACACACACACACACACACACACACAGAGTCAGACAGTTTTAAAATGTGGAAGCATGATCCTTATATATCATCCTAATTACCCTGTATATCTTGCTACAAGATAATTTGTGGAAAGCCATCTTCATTTATGCAGTTCTGTCAACCGTGTGCTGGTATCCGTGGCTTCAGTAGTCCGTAAAAAGGCAAGAGACTCTCAGCTCAGCTCAGTAACGGTGAAATGACAGGCCAATGTTACGTTACAAAATGACTGTCAGTCAATCAGGAGATTTTTCAAACTTTCTCAAAGTGTTGTTGCAAAAACCATCAAGAGATATGATGAAACTGGCTCTCATGTGAACCACCCCAGAACGGGCAGACCAAGAGCTGCCTTTACGTCTGACAATAGGTACACTACAGTCATCAGTCTTAGAACTGCATTTCAGATTAAAGTTCAAAAATGCACTCTTCAGAGTTCAGGCAGCAGACACATCTCCACCTCAACTGTCTGCTTTCATGGTAGAATCTCTGTCAAGGAACCACTACTGAAGAACACAAAGAGCAATAAACGTGGGCTAAAAAACACAACCAGTGGACATCAAAGCAGTAGAAATCTGTCCTTTGGTGAGATGAGTCCAAATTTGAGAATTCTGGCCCAAACAGCCATATCTTTGTAAAAGGCAGAAGGTAAACAAATGATGCAACCGTTGTGCCTAATAAGAAGCGTGGGTGAGGAGGTGTGATGGTTTTGGGGCTGCTTTCTGGGTGATTCCATTGGTACTCTATTCAGAATCGCAGGCACACTTAACCAACATGGCTACAGCATCCCATGTGATTTGTGCTTGACTGGGCAACAAGTTGTTCTTCTATGTGACTATAATCCCCAGCACACATGCAGGCTTCGTAACACTTTCTTGTCAAAGGAGAGTGATTCTGTATGTGATGGTGTGCTATGGCAGATGATCTACCCTCCGCAGACACTGGACTTCTACCCTATTGGGAAGGTTTAGGATGAACTAGACTGGAGAGTGAAGGAAAAACAGCCAACAAGTGCTTAGCATATGTGGGAATTCCATCAAGACTGTTGGGAGAGCATCCCAGGTGAATACCTAATGTAGCTCGCTGAGAGAATGCCAAGAGCTGGCAAAGCTGTAATCAAAGCAATAGGTGCATATTTTGAAGAATCTAAAATATAAAATTATTTTTTTCTCCCAACATTTTTTGCTCACAGCATAATTCTGCATAACTTATTTTATGTCTTTAATTCCAAGATCGTTTTTGTAAAAGGAAACTTAGATGAATAACCTAATTTCTGACAAAACATGCCTATACTATTGATTGGTAGTGTGTGTGTGTGCATGCTTGTGTGTTATGCGCAAACTGGACCCAGCCTTCTCTACATCAGTGAAACCCACACAAAAAAGCAGTATGGAGACCATGTGCTTCTCAGCCAAAGCTCACACTGTCTTTATCTTACTGTCCTGGGGCTACAGCCTAGCATGTTTCTAATCTTGGATGAGACAGCAGTGGTTTGCCCTTGAACAAGTGACTTAACATAAAAGGCTCATAAAAAAACCCCACCTTTATCTATTCACATGGGTTACTGAACACAGCAGTTTGAAGTATAGACTAAAACTGAGGCATTGCGCTGTATGAACTCCTGAATTAAAAAATGCCAACAGGCCACCAGTAAAATGTAGTGTGTCAGGTGGCCAAATGGCAATACACAGCTGGAACAAAATTGAAACCATGGATATATAAGGTGAGGTGTCCTTGTACGCTACAACCTTGTGTAGTCCGTAGCTTAAAAAAGCAATTTAGAAACAAACAGCACACTGTTAGCAGACAACAGTAAGAGACAAATGAATCGGTGGAGCAGTGTTTTTGGGCAGAAGCTGCTACTCACCAGGTAAGTGTAAATAAAATGTAAGATGGTGTACACCTGTGTAAAGAGGAGGCAATGGTACATGTGTGAAGCAGGTACAGGTGTGGGATATATGTGAGACATGCACTCTGCTTGACCAGAACTGAACCTGCTGGATGCTGGGGAAAGCCATCTGGGCCAACAGAAAGGCTCACATCTGCACCTCCCTGTATGGGGCACAGCACCATCTTTCTGCAAAAAAGACTGCCCCACTGTGTCCCTCCAAGCCCATGCAGGCCGCGCCTTCTGTTACTAGGAGCAACACACGACATGGATCCATCTCATTGTACCATTCTTAAGTCTGTGAAAAAGTCCAAGAAAAGAGAGTTTCTTGGTGCCAAGCAGGAAAAAGGCTGAACAAGGACATCCCGATCATCAGTGTTCAATGTATGGCAGCGATACAGTAGAACAAACACAGGCCTACCTAGTGAATGTTATTCAAGTCAAATAATCCAAAGACTGTGGGATGAAAAGAGTAATAAACATTAGTAAAATCTAAATCAATGGAGAAATATCAATTAAATTATAAAGCAGCTGCTCTCTGGGCCTATCTGGACTGAAACACAATTCACAAATTATATAACTAACTACTGGGACATTAGTAATAAGACTGGCAGCCTGCAAACACTGAGCATGTCTCATTTTTGACCAATGTCTTCCTGTCTCACTGAACACAAAGGTTACTGCAAACTGCTGATCCAAAAGGGAAATTTGCCAATAGGGTCAGAAAGCAATTTTTACGTAAGGCTGCTATTGACTGTATAACACCATTTTAAAAATGACAAAAACCTAGTCTAGAGTTGCAGTGGAGCTTGTTCTAGGGAAATCACAACACGAAGCTAGACTTACATACAAGCACAGGCATCTCCACCTGAAACTACCTGAATCAGATGCAAGGTTACAGTACCAGTGGGGGAAACTCATACAAGACTCTCCAACAATAAAAACTGGTGCTAAAGGCATCTCTAGTTCTCATGAATCCTGGTACAAAGCTACTTACCCCAGCATTTGCATGATTTATCACGGTTTGTTTAACATAGCACACAATGATTAAAAAAAAAAAGCAAAAAACTCAGAACTTCAAGTACGGTGCCTTACAGGTTCTATACTGAAAAAAATGGCTTAAGCAAACAACAGTTTATTGTCTCCCTTCGCGTCGTTGTTCTGTGTCCTCAGGCTTGGATGGTCTGTGGTGTTCTCCACTCACGGAGTGGTGGTGTGCTCCCGTTACGGAGTGCAGAGTATGGGATTACATGTGACACGCGGCCTCTGTCACTCGCTGCTCTGCCAGTTCCAGAGGCGCAAACCCGCTGGTGACATTTAGAGGGTGAGTAATGGTGGGATGTATGGGGCAGGTTTTGTGTGGAACTGTTGGTGGCTGCTGTGCCTCTCTCTTGTGAACGCTTGCTACACCCTGGGAAAGGTTGCTAATGGAGAACATGGCCCACCAAGCTGCAATCAGTACAGATGCCCGACCCGACAGCCTGCGCCGCTTCGCTGCTGAGGCCATTAATAACTCTCTTTAGCAAAAATGAACGGGGGAATGAGGCTGTGCTATTGTGGCATTTGGCTGCTTAATGCGTTTTGGAAGGGACAAAATTGTGCACGCTTGGTCTCTGTGGAATTGGTGAGGCAAGAAAAAGTAAGACAGAGATAGAGATAGAGAGAGATACAGAGAGAGAGAGAGAGAGAGAGAGAGAGAGAGAGAGAGAGAGAGAGAGGGAAGAAGAGAAAAATGAATAGACATGTTTGCCTTGTTTTCATAACAGGAATAAACCTCCTATGGCAAACCTTCTAGCTTGACAGACATACAGAGCAGTCAGTAGCTGTGACATTGATGTGTCTGACTAGGGAGGAGAAAAGATAGAAGCTGCACTGAAAAAGGACTGTAATTAAATAAACTGTAAAGACCGTATAATAAAAAATTGCTCCTGACTACCTGTCTTCCCATCGTATGACATAAAGCAGGGGGAATATGACCAGTAGACAGCATGAAGAGAGAGAAGCAATTCTCATTCCAGTCCTACATATCAATCATGCTGACAGTGCAGCCCAGCATTGGGGGTGAGGGGTAGGATCTGCGCAAAGCGTTCCACTGATAGGCAGGTCAGCATGTGGCAAGTTAATAATGCAAATGAACAGGCTCAGAGCAACAGGAGGCGAAGGGGGTGGGGCTCTCCAGCCCTCTTAACTTGCTTCTCCTGTCTATGAAACCCACGGCAGGGGGTGCAGGGGGTCACGATGAAGGTGCTACGCAGCTTCATTTAGAAATGTTTGCCAGACGAAGGGAAATCTGAGCCCTTTTGCCATGTGTTTGTGTGCATAGACACTGCTGGGCCTGCTCTTTGTCTGAGCACCTCTTGCCCCCCCCCCTCTACTCCCAGCCCTTGGTGTACACTTCGGATTTGGTTACAGCCCACAGCGCTGATGGAGGTTTTGCACAGCGAAGGCCCAGCGTGACGGAGCCAGGCGCACCGGCTGGAGCTGACAAGGGAAAGGCAGAGCGTGAGCTTGAGGGGCTAGAATTCTGTTTGGCTCTTATTCTGGTGCCAATTAGCCCTTGCCTACAGAAGAAGCTGTCTGTCATAGCAGGCACAGGTCCCTAGTAAACTGGAGTGACAACTAAGATGGTGAACGGCTATGTAGCATATAGGCATCTCTGTGAACTCTCTAGAGCGTAATCTCATAATACAAAGGTAGAACAAAAATTCTAGTTTTAGTCACAGTAATTGATGACAATCAGGTATTATATGGTCCTTAACAAGGTAAAACAGAGTCCAAATTTAGCACATCAGCTTCAGAAAGAAGCTTTACATCTCATTCATTCTGGCAGTTCCTGTGTCATCCTCAGGAACACAAAGAGGAAACTCCAGACCAGAATATCTCTTTGTTCATACTGCAGGTAATACCTAAATAAGAATAAATGTACTGTTGAATTGTAGAACTATAGTGACATTATAAATACAAGAAATGAAACCTCATTGTTCTACTGTATGACAAATGATAGCGATAAGGAATTCTTAAATGGCTGTGTGTGTACAGCTACTTTGTACATCAACAGCAGTGCAATAAATACAAGACATAAAAACTCCTTGTTGTACTTGGGCAGTGTTCTGTCCAGCTGCATATAAAAGCTTCTGAGAAGAGTCAAATCTCCCAGTATGCAGTCTCCACTTTGCATACATTACTTTGTTAAAAGGAGGTCTTGTATCTGTGGGGTCGGGTAAAAATCTCACTGGTCATGTTTCTCCTTCACCAATCTATCTGCTCCACAGAAGTGGACCGGAGAAATTGAGATTTAAAGCTTACATCCTGCTGCGCCCTGGCCAATTACTGAATTCTGTGCTCCTCTTCAAAATGTAATTGCTGCTTTGCAGACTATGAATACTGACTGCAGTATTTTGGGCAAGCCTCTGCTATCCACACTTTAGAAATCCATTTGAAATCCAGGCCCGTTGTCTGTTTTCTGCCCTTAATCGCATTCTTGTGCACATATGGTGTCTGAGACGACACATGCTTGTTTTCCTGCGTGTGCATGTTCCGTGGGCTCCCTCACATGACCCGGGGTCTGGTAAGTGGCATCCATCACCCTCTCAGGCAGCCTTTTACATCAGCATTATGAGCGCTTTTTCCACAGCGTCCCACTGCATGCCAGAGGGGCAGCTCGCTCTCAGACACAGACAGGGGCACCAGCAGGTTGATTTACGCTGGACAAACAGAGCAGGCGGCCATCTGCCCCAGCCCTCGCCTGCGGAAAGGGACATTTTGCATGTCTGGCTAGAGCTGTCTAATACTTGTTTTTAATTCCATCACATGATCATTTATCAGGGAATGTCAAATGTGCTACAATGTTATGTCTCCCTGTAGAAGGTCTCTCCATCTTCTCCTCTGTTCCTTAAACTGGGAGATGTTTTCTAGACAGTGTGAAAAAAACACCCATACAGTACATCCATCACCAAGGTTAGGGCTGATGGCTCTCTTTGTGAACCAGATACGAGGGGTGGGGGTGGAGGCTACGGAACAGACTCTCCCCATTGTCACCATTACAACAGGGGAGGAAGACAGAAGACAGAGAGCTGCTGCTTTTGCATTGAGAAGCCTGCAGTCAGCATCCTGGACTAGAGTAAATGAACAGTGGCCTGAACGGTTAATGAAGTTCCAGGTTCTAGTGTGTTCTGAACTGCCAGTATGCAACACATGCAGTCCTGTTGAGGCTCAAACTTTCGCAAGCCTCTACTTCAACAGTTTAGCCAGACACAAGCAACAGGCCACTAAACTATACTCCTGAAGTGACCTGCTTGGTGACGTAACTGAACTGTTGTCCTGTTTACAGAGTATCACTGTAACAGACTCACTTTCCTCCACTACACCTCTAAAAATCCCAGCAACCTTAACCCACTGCTCCACAGAAGCCAGCATTAAACAGTCAAATGGCACAACTGTAAGTGCGATGGCCCTGAATCCATGCAGCTATTGCCTGCGTGACATTACACAGTCCCCTGCTTGTCCTGACTTTAAGCTGCCACCATAGCAGACTTACTGACCTCCTCAACATAGGAGCGCGATGCCCAAACTTCTTGGGTTTGTTACCAGGCAGCTTGACTGCATCTGTTGAGATACAGAGCTGGAGCAGAAGGCACAGAACAGGCAGGAGCAGCAGAGGCAGAACAGGCAGACATCTGTCTAATAGAGAGGTACAGAGAGGCGTGTGCATTCGAAAGAGTCGTGTGAGCACAGAGACAGGCTGTCTCATAGCAGGGAGAGGACTGGACTGTGCAGATTCTTCTTCAATAAGAAATGTGAAAGAGATGGCAAGGACAGGGAAGGAGCCCTATTCATGATCCCTGGGTGTGCTCTGATAAGGGCCAGCACATTCACTTCTCCGTCCCTCATTCTCCTGTGGCTGGCTGGTAGGAGGTGTAGAAAGCCAAAAAAGGTTAGTGGGCAGCATGGGGGGTGGGGTGGGGAGACAGTAAGAGAGCAGGCCAACGCACAGCCAAAAGCAAGATGAGCCCATATCTGCTGGGCCTCCACACCAGTCTCGGGAGCGGGGGTCGGCTCCAGAGCCAGCGCATTCCAGGTACAGCTAAGAAAACAACCACAGCACACGGACTGAGTGAGTCACGAGCTCACATCCGGACCAACGGGGCCCACATTTCTGCACTGGACACTATTCATCTTCACTTATCTTCTCTCCTTTTGTAACAGCTCCTTCTCAGCAAAGACCCATGAGAAACGGTTTCAAACCGACTCTCTTTTATTAGCGGTCTCCGCCCCCAAACCCAGTGCTGAAGGGCATAGTCATCTGTAGACTTGCTTTGACGTGCTTGTGGATGAGTTTGCTCTGAGCTCAGTGCCCCAGTGTTGGCCATTCTGTCGATTAGATGCACAGCCATGATGACAGCGCTGCTCCGGGCTCCCCCTCCTGACAGACTGAAACCTGATTCTTCAGGCTAACACTCATTGCTCCGGGAGCCCCTTTTTTGGGTGTAATTAGGCATGTAAATAATTATTGCAATTAAAGCCTGCAATTAGGGGAGTGAGGCCCCTCTATTAGTACTGAGATGGATGTCAAGGGATTCTTTGGGTGCTGACAAACACACACAAAGGGTGCGACATTATACAGTCAAGCACTGACAACTATGATGACTGCTGACACCCCAGAACATTTTAATTACATCTGCAATTTCCCCACAGCACCACTTTTTTTGTAATTTCTCAGATTCAAAAGGCAGTAATAGGGTCTCCAGGCAAACTAAATTCAGCAAAAGGTCACACTGCATTAAATCGCTGAGTGATGCTAAAATTACGGAATATCTAAAAGAGGAGAGGGAAATGCTACTTCTTGCACGAGGCTCACGGTTACTGACAATGATCCCACTGCAATAAGGCGTGAATCAAAGACAACAACTCTGGCATCAAGTGATCCAAGGACCCATTTCCTAAGTGTCACAATGTCGGCCCATAACTAACACTCACAAATGGCATAACTCACCAGCTTCGTAGTGTGCAGTAGATTTTTTTGTGAAACAGCCAAACATTGTTTAACGGATAGAGAAAGTCACTAGAATCGGGGGCAGAGGAAGAGTGGCGTCAGAGAGAGCTGGTGCAGTGGTCTCCGGCAACTAATTAGAGGTTATTAAGTGGGCTGTGTTGAGAGAGCAGTGAGTGGGTCTCCTGGGGTGAAGGAAACAGCGGTGAGCTTCAGCAGGTACAGACAAGGCCATCTCCATCCTTTCCTCATTAATAACACTAAAGGCGATGCTGACCTGTCACCCAGGCACAAGGATAAATCTATAACCACACCAAGGCCAAAGGTCAGGGGGGACTTCTGACTGTTTACTAACAAAACCTTTGACCTCAGTTTGTAGCTTTATATCATCAGCTGAGACAAAGTCACAGCCACTTAGTGACCAAATTATTTATAGGCTAAACTGTAACAGAAGACGTTGGTGGGAATTAAACTGGGTGGGACTTGAGCGATCGTATTTGTATTAATTAATGGTTGCATGAGTAATGACAAGACATGTGCTATCAGCTAATGAGGTCTGGATTGAAGAAAAAGTGCCACTGCGCAAACCCTGATTAACACTAATCCAAGTATAAGTCTATGAACAATGAATATCTAGAGCTTCTCTGTTAACGAGCTAACAACACTGGGAACAAGAGGCATCATCATTCATAGCAAATCGGCATGATGTGTGACACACTCAAACACTTATTACAGCCCAATGAACTGGCACCAGGGCACAGCTGAGCTGGCACCAGGGCACAGCTAAGCTGAAGATCATTGGCACTACATTTTTCCAACTGCACAAGTGTACCCCAACAGCTAACCCTGGATGACCTATAAAGCAGGTAGTGCACCCCATAGAAAGACGCCTTTGCTGGAGAATGAGATGGATAGGGTGAACGAAACAGGTTTTTGCAGAATGAAAAGCTAAATGGCTTCATCAATAACTGTGGGCATCTGTATCGACAGGGGCATTCATCCTGATTTGTCCAGGTGTCAATATCAAGTGAAGCTGTCAGAGAGACACTTGGGCTGCAGTTGGGTTGGTTAAAAAGGAAATATCACTGGCATTGATTCCTCCCACGTCATGTAAGTGGAGATGGGGGTTGAGTCCAATGCAGCAACAGCACTACATATAAAACATGATTTATCTGTCAGAACAGAACTCTGGTCATCCAGTGTGACCACCTGACCAATGGGCTATGTCCAGTGGACCGCACTTCAGAAACATTTTTAAAAACTGTTGGTGCGGGTGACGCCACTCTTCTCTGCGGGACAGCTGCATGTGTAGCACGCATATGGCTGCACCACCGTGGGTGTGAGGGCCACGTTTCCGGGCACCATCTAACATGCCATGTAATGGCAAGCGTTGCCTTCTCGGCTCTGGGGGTTTGCTTTACAAACACCATGGCCGTCTCCAAGCTGAGAGGCGTTTGTTCACACGCTTCAAGGGAGATCTTTGTGTGTACGAGCGTGTCTGAAAGCGACATCTGCTCATATCAGCGTCATACCAACACAACCAGCAAGATAAGATGCTTCATATTCAAAAATGTGTTAAGTTACGATGAGTAACGGACATATGGTAAATGCAGCGAGATTTGCAACAGTGACAATCTTTTCAAAAGACTCCCGCTAGTTAATGTCACTTCAATAGAGCCAGGCATTCCACTAGAGCTCTCAGAGACCATGTATGAGATCTGAAATCAGCCATTGGATTGTTTCAGCACCTTTACCGTGGCGAGTAGAGTTAATCAGGCTCTTTGTCTAGGACAGTCCCTATGACAGTGATTGGTGTGGGGTGGTGCAGACAGGGTCAGGAGTCAAATCCCTTTTCTTGTTCCATTCCATGGGCTTGAACAGCTGCCCTATAGTAGAGCGTGACAAGGGCCACAGTGGGCTGGAATGCACAGAGGCCAAGAGCCTATCCCATTCAGGCTCTTCTAAACATATTCGTGCATAGAGGCCCTAGGGCCTGGACCCAAACAGGGAACCCTTCCATGAACCATTTATTGGGGACCTTGTGGGGATCTTCTTCTTTGTTCAAATCTAGCATCCATTTGTTGCTTTGTCACTGATAGGGGTCTGCTTCACCTCCACACATCTTTATTCTACACTTTTTAAAAAACTTGGATAAAACAATGGTCAACCTTTGTTCATTGGTAATTTTAGGCTCACAGAAAGAAGAGATGGGGGTCGAGGGTAAATATAAGGGCTCTCACATGTTCCAGGGGAGACACTGCCCTTAAGTGAATGTTAATGCGGTTTTGTCCCCATTAATCACATTGTCCTGCTTGGTCGATTTTCTGCTCCTCCCAGCTGCCAGTGAGCAGCAGATCACTACTGGACGGCTACAGCCCAATCTAATCTGCACCAGATTGAACAATCCATCCTGGAAAACAATGATCTTGCCGGTCAGATCATACAACTAGGACATCTAGGAGTGGGTCAGCATTCCCCTGGTGCCAGTCCCATGGCCTCTCTGATAAGTCTGTCTTTTAGAAAGTGAAAATCGGTCGAGGCACTCTCCAAAGCCATTTCTGAATGTCAGAGACAAGACACATGCAGATTTCACCTGATTCAAGTTCCTGGGAACTGACTAATGAGAGCTGAATTTGAGGTTGAGCTACAGGAGATGTTATAAGGCAAAGAATATCTTACATTAGAAACCAAGAACAACCAGGTCTTCAAATTCTAGCTGAGTAACTAACGATAATTGAAGATTCACTCTGAAAGGAGTGGTCTTTGTGTTAAAACTGGAACATTTGCAGGTCATCCTAACACATCTGGGTTAGTTGTGGCACTAGGAGTGTAAGTTATTTTAATGAAGTGGTTTATTTAAAATCCTACAATCACACCACACTAAGTGTTACATGTTCCATGAGACTTTATGATGCAAATGGCAGCCTCTGAAAGCCTCCGCAGGAGAAGCCAAGAGAACCCGTCAATTCTCAGAACAACCATAAATGGGTCAATATAAAAGAGCTGAATACTGATCCTGTTTGTACGAATTTGCCATCAGTCGGTGATTTCAGTGACCTGAGTGCACTATTAATAACTGTTTTCTGCATTATCTGAGGCGAGCTTCAGCGCATTAAACTCAAGGGCCATCGAACTTGCTTGAGTGACTAAACGTTTACGTCCTATGCATGGTAAACAAAGTGCCATGCTGCTCCATCTCATGAACGTGTCAGTGGTGAGAAGCAGTACAGCTGTGCAAATAGAGTGTCATGGTGTTTAAGTGCAGCTAAGCAGGGCGTGCGAGAATAACAACCCCCTGAACCATTTCAGGTTAACAGCATTTTGGCTGCTGAAACGTTCTGACGTCCTCAGTACACAACGAGCAAATGAGCATCAGGGGAAACAATGGCGAGCTGTGTGGATCGAGTCATACATGTGGCTTCACTGTTCCTCTCCAGGAACACAACTCGTCCACACAAGGCCCACCTGGCCGACCCCCTCCCTCTCCCCAAGTTTGTGGGGTCTCGCATTTTCACAGTGGTGCACAGAGCAAACTGCAGCGTGGCGAGCCAGCTAAAGGCAGGGGGAGAGATTTGCATGTTGCGGTGGGGGCCGAGAAGCAACTGGAGGCCGACATGGATATGACTCATTTTTGCATGCGGCCTGTAATCAGCGTCACGCCTCTCCTCCCGTCTCTGTCGCCTTTTGTTCTGTTCTGCTTCCCCCCCTCAGGGGTGCACTGACACGTAAACCTTCAGACTTTTACCCAAGGCACACGGGGAGAGCAGACCGCCCTGGTCTTCAGCTGCTCTGGGCTGTAATCACTCAAAAGGAAAAAAAAATACATATTACGCCTGTCTCTTACTATTGCATGGAAGCTCAGTGTCTGGCTCAGTTCAGGCTGGATATGTGCACGTGCACACGCAGAAAAAGCACTCTGCACCGCCCTGTCACTTGTTCCATTTTGTTGTAGTTTTCAATCACTCTGACCTTTTATTTCATCCGGTTACTGGCGTCTAGCATTTACAAACAACCAAAAATTTCAAAAAAGAATGATGCAACCATAAATAAGGCAGCCTTGGCAGAATTCCTGACAATATCGCTAAAATTTTATGCACTTATGCAGTTATGTTGTTTTTTTCTTTAAATAATAAAACAGAAATCAATAACTATCTTAAAACACGTATCTATTTTATTTAATGTTTTCAAAAAACTGCATGAAGCACGCCATGCTTTTTAAACAGAAACCACAAAAGAATAACATAAAGTTATATTGAATATTAAAACAAATAGTTTGTAGTTTACTGTGACAACTCTGGTCCCGGTTGGCTTGACTGCAATTGAAAATGATTTCATAGCAATCTATTTTTAAACCAGTGTCCCCAGTTATGAACTACTACTAGTAGGAGTATATTAAATATTTACAGGTCAAACCAAAGGCTGACAATATGACCACACACAATATAAACACCTTTTTATAATTCTATATGCTACCAACCAGCAGACAACATGTTTCACTTCATCTACTTGTCCAGAAAACGGGGGGAGGGATTGCACTTGTAAAGGATGAGCCCACTCAGCCAGGGCCTTCATCAGTTCCAGTGGCCTGCATCACCAAAATGAATCTTTCCAGGCCATTAACACAGTGGATATTATTGCTATAAAATCACAAAAAACAAGGCATGTTCGGCATTTAAACTGATAGAATGAAAAAGAGCGGAGATAATGGTGCCATGACAAATGCGCTGTATGTGTCCATGAAAGGGAGTTTGCGTTTCAGGATCAGTAGCGAGATAAAGGACAGTTTACCTTACAGTGCTGGTGTAGTGCAAAAAACAAGCTTGTTATGAGCAATTGGAGGACTGCACCTCATCGCCTCTAGGGACAGCAGGACGCCCCCGAGCATGTATCCCCAGTTCTGCTAAGGATGCTGCACCTGTGCTGGCGGTAGGCTTCCCAGCGAGGCCTGGCTGCTAGAAAGGGCCGGCCCTGCCTCCTCCCTGCTCCCAGCCCTGTCGGCAGCTTTGCCTCCATTCTCGCAGCACCAGACAGAGGGCCTCATTGTTATTCTACGGGGGAAGTAAAGCCTGAGCCAGATCTGTCCGCGCTTCGCTCTTAATTTGCCATCATTTCGCCTTTGTTCACATTTGGAATCCACCGTTCCGTGTCTCCTCTACGGCTCTGGCAGAAGAATGCGGAGATGGGAGTTCCCCCCCCCCTTACAGCTCCTTTACTCTCTTAGACTTCCAGCAGCACAGGGTGCAGGAAATCTCAGGTGGGAGCTTAATGAAGAGAAAAGGCAGTGCAGCTGTCCTAAGTGTTAGGATACCAAACCCTCAACATTACTGGCGTAACTGGTCTGGGAAGGTTTGCTCTGTTACCATTTAAAAAGGAACCTCTGGGGGGAAAGGGCTCCTTTTTTCCCAAACTGCAGCCATCATGGTGTCAAGCATCAGCGGGTCAAGCTCTTCGTAAACAGAGAGGGTGAAGCTCCCCCTGGGGCACCCCATTTGCCCATTTATCTCGCACTCTACAAGGATAAGACAAGACGTAACGGACCTGCTCAGAAAGCCTGGCAGATGTTTTCATCGTGTGGTTGTTTTCGGTCTTCTTTTACGCTACGCTGACTTACCTGCTTATAGGTTACAATAATGCCCCCCCCCATCCCCGTCACATTTTGTGCAGTAATGACATGAGCACGAGGACGAACTCTGCTCAGTACATTTCCCAATCCCCCCATTAAGGGAAAGATAAAAGGCATTTCGGCTGCAGAGGAGAGCAGGCCCAAGCTTAGCAGACTGTGTTTGACTGCACTGAATGCTAATCTCATTACACAGAGGAGAGCAGCCACACCTCCTTGCTGTCTGCTCTGAGAGGCGACGACACAGCGGTGGTGCGACGTGCCGCAGGCTGCATGTCCTGCAGCCTCACGCGGGAGCAGATATCCCTAATGGTTATTAATGCCTGGCAGCCCAACACTCCACAAAGGTGAATGCACTAACAGCATGTTTATCTTCTGAGTCGAGCTAGATCGAAAGCATCAGGTGAAGGTGACTTCTCCATGCAGTCTCTCTGAGAAAACCTTATATATTTTTTTCCATGGAAAGGTTTGTCTGCTGCTGGGGATACTGACAAGCACAAAATCTCCATCATACAGACAGGTAACAGAAGTCCCACCCTACCTGGCTTGCCCTGTACTCTAAACTACACCCCCCCCACAAAAACCCCAAGCAGCCCTCCAACATGACCCTGCAGCTGCCCCACAAGGTGCCTCAAGTGCTGTAAAATGAACAGGGGTAAAAAAGGAAGGAGGGTCATTCGTCACGTAAGAAGACAGGGTTGTGCGGCTGGCCCCTTTGTGCACACGGTGCTCCCCTGTGGCTCTCTCTGTTTAATATGACGGCCTCTGATGCCTATCTGCAGCAGTTTGCTTTGTCACCTCATTATAAGGGTGGAAGAGTGACCTTGCAGTTCATCTCCGCTCTCTATCTCCAGCTGTCTTTCCCCTCTCCCATCACTCTGTCCCCCACAGACATGACGGCTCTCATACCCTCCTTCGTGCTGGCCTCGCGTCTCAAGCTGCCGTCACATCCTGGCCTCCATCTTGCCACCAGGATTATTTGCAATGGCTAAGTGGCGCATTCTGTGCGCCAGGAGACATGCTGAAAGCCTGAACCGACATCAGCATGAATGGTGTTCAGATTTATCGAATGATGCCAGGCTGCATGCTTGCGTGCACCTGAGAGCCACTCACCTGTCTCTCTGACATGACGTAAAGGAAGTTGCCGTCAAGCGAGAATGCCATGTCGCGGAGCACAGGGCTTCCGTCCTGGATGACCGGCACCGTTTCGTACTGCACACCACCATGGGGGGGGCCATCCACCCGAATCTGAAAAGCAGGAGAAGAACACACTCATCAGACTGTGAGAAAAACTTTGCACAGAGACTGTGGATAAATGTGGTAAAGGCGGGGGGGTCTTAATCGTAAATAGTCCCCACAAAACAAACCTAACTAAACACATCAAACACAGTGGGCCGCAAGAGAATCTCAACGACAAATTCATGTGGGCAGGTGGACACTTTCAAAACCAAACCAATTACACAGAGTCACTCTTCCTCTCTCCTGAGACCGATGGTCATTGATCCATCTCACCCCTTCCTAACAGACCCTAGATCATCGTCATCGAAACCCTACAACGGTTCCCATGGCAACCGGAGACTGTTCTCACTAAGCACAATGTTTTAAGTTGCCGAAAACAGCTTTATATTCAAGCACTTCTATGAGTTCAGAAAAAATCCCAGTCTTTAATAGAAGAAAACTAGTCCAGTGTCTTCTTTTTAAAAAGTGAACAAAAGTCCAGCTGCTTATAAAATCTGTATTCCTCTCCTGCCCTGGTCTCATTGTGCAGCAGATTTATCACGTGATTAACTGAAAAACCATCTTCACGGTGCAGACCCGTTGACTACATCTGCCCACAGGTTATTGTAAGGGGTTCTCTTGCAGCTCTGATTCAGCTACTTTCTATTAACGTGGATGTCAGTTATTGCCGCCCTGACAAACTTCCCGTAAATCATTCTAGCATAATCTTGCACAACATTGGTCAACCAAATTCCATTCGTTGCAGTTTTCCTCAGTGTATCACAAAGGCTGGTTGCTGTGTGCAAGCTAACCCCTGCCCTACAGCCAGTGATGAGTATGACCACTTTGGGATGGAGGGGTCAGCCTGAGGTCACTTGTTTCTCTACAGATGGATGGACTAAAGGCTTCACAGAGCCTTGGACAGCAAAGGTGACATGACATAACAACTGTGCTAACTAAGACAAGATAATTTGAGGCAATAAGTAAGTAGGAGGACAAAATAAAGATGCTGTTCTCTACCAACCATCATTCACATGTCAGTTCAGATGAATGGTTTGGAGATGACAAAACAGAGAAGACACACACTTCACTTCTACATATAACCGCAGCCAAACGCAAGTTTGAAAAGACACGTTGTTGATTTTCTATGCATCGCACAGCATACATCTGACAGTAACACTTTGTTTTATTATATATGTGTATTATGTATTTCATAAATATTACCAATTATGCCCTGCAATAGGCATCCTCTCCAGACTACCTGGGATGGGCTCCAGGACACCCGTGACCCAGAACAGGATAACCAGTTGAGTAATTAATGAATGAATTATCAGTTATGAAATAAACCTGAGGTCTAGAAATTGTACACAAATTTTTAACTGCCATTGTATGTAAAACAGCGTTTTTTGATGGAAGCTAGCATTAAAAGGACAGGAAACTTTTTAATGACATTTATTTCGTAATTCTGTTAGCATACACATTTCACAGTGTAATTAAATAGGATTTGAGCAGAGACAATCCTTTTTAAAAAATTGCCATTTGCTAATTGCCAACAATTACAGAAAGGGGATTTAGTTTTGTTTAATACAATTTCCGGAGCCTCGGATTCTTTAATAATTTATATGTATCATATAATGAAACAGTAAGTATGAACAGGAAACCTATCTTAGTTAAATCAATCAAAAATCATAAAAAAAATGTTTAACCATGCATTCACTATTAGTGTAGGTACATCAAGTCTAGCTGCAGACATTTTACATGCAGAAATATTAATCAAAGCCTAAAATCAGCATTAAATGTCCCTGCACAGAGTCTTCAGTGTGCTGCTTTTCAGTCCAACTGCCCAAGCAAGAATGTCCACATGGGAGAAGATAGCCAACAGGGATGTTTCCTGTGAAACGCTCCAGTTAATCTGATTCTGATACAGATCAGAAAGCCAAACTGCCAAAGGCCTCTGAACACACACTGATTTGCTTTCCCGGAAAGAGGATTTAAAGACGCTTTCCCAATCACCTAAATCCCTGTCTCTGCCGTCCCTAGTCCCTGTATGCAGCCAGAAACCCCAGCGATCCCCCCTTCACTGCCTTTGGCAGTGACCCATGCAAAGGTTAAAAGAGCCCCTTTAACCCCTGCATCCTCAGTAACCTGAGACGATTAAACAATAAAGATTCCCGTTCAGGTTAATTTATTCCTGCAAACGCTGACACACACACACACACACACACACACCCAGATAAAAAATGAATCTCCTTGGTCCCATTCCTCTCTCTCTCTCCCCCTCTCTCCAAGCCCCCGTTTGTGAGTTTCAAAAGATAATGGAAATTGCATTATTGCTGGCCGACTGCTCACCCCCTTATGGTCTGCTCAGACTGATTACTGACACTGACCTGGCTGGAACTGGTAGTGCAAAGCAGTACGCACGGCTTTGTCCGGACTGAGATACAGCGGGACCACACAGTGCCTCAGCACCGAATCCTAGGTGCTGGAGCACAACAAAGCAACAGACTGCGTGTCTGCGGTCCGGCATGAATCAAGAAACCTGCGTGCAAATCGGATGGCTGCTTCTTAACATGCCTTTCAGATTGATTGCTGAGAGATGAAACTCAAAGTGAAGGTGTGCAACGCAGCTTTCCGAGAGACCGGCCCAAACTGAATGCATTTGGTAAAGGTACAACAAGGGACAGAGAACTACAGGCCAACCTGTTTCAAGTCAACAGCACAATAAAGAAATTTACATTTATCATTCCACCTATATATAACACATTATTAACTGTTGATATGAGTTCAGAGATGACTGAAGACAATGCTGCACTCCTCAGTGTTACAGATTTAAATATATTCTCTAAACACAAAAGCACAACCGCCTTTGTAACAAGAAAACATAATGGAGAGGGTGTGTAATGCATCTGTTTTAATGAGTGAATATATGCCCTCTGTAACTGAGACTTAAGTCTTCAAGTCTTCACCATTTGAAACAGGAGAAAAAAGTGAAAAACGAAATCCTGAAAACGGATGCAGGGTGTGCAAGGCCCTCTGTAAAATCAAACGTGTCTCAGGAAGCTGAAGTATAAATGCACTAATTGCACTATTTCATGTTTTTGCACTGATCACTTTTTTTTGTTTACACTATACACCCCGCACTTTAGAAACCCTGGATAAACTGTGTTCTGGTCAGCGCTGTTGTCTGTCATCGTTACTAGTTTTGTGCACTTTATGCATAGATTAATGTTATGTTAATGTGATGTTAATGTAAAGGTAATGTTAATGTTCAGTTGCGCATTGTTGTGTATAGCACCTTGGTCCTGGGGGAACGTTATTTCGTTTGACTGTGTACTGTACTAACTGCATGTGGCTGAAATGACAGTAAAATCCTACTTGACTTGACTTGACTTGACTGGATTAAATGAGCTAAGGGTTTGCCTGCACTCACACGGGAGTGCGAGGTTACAGAAGTGTAGTGAAAACCTGGAGTGCAAGCAGGCTGCCTTCCCAGCATGAAGCTCACTCCACTCTCAGGATGGGGAGCGCTGAGCCGTTGCTGTAGCTGACAGTAGTACCACCGGGCCAGTGGTACCACCGGGCCAGGTAACAGATTAAAACAAGCCTGTAGTAAAACAACTGCAAGTGTGGCACATGAACAAATGGACCAGCAGACAGTTGCCAGTCCAAATGCTAACTAATGGTTCTAGCCCAGCTGGCCTTCATTAAACAGTGGACTGCAATCCAGTCACTACATATGACCCACAATAGGGACCCACATGTTGACTAATATTTCTGGTCTGCCTGGGCTTGATTAGACAGTGGACTGAAATCCAATTGGCACATATGACCCACCAGTAGGTCTGGCTAGTTGTTTAAGCAGTGGAGAGCGTTCATTTTGCTATGTATGACTTGACCCACTGGTGGGGATGCCAGCTTGAGTCTGTGTAATAACACAGGTTTCATAAGATAAGAAACGGCCATCCAATGCAGGGGCTGATGTAACTGGATCATTAAAAGCCAAAGCCAAATTAAATCAAGGCACATTCTTGCCCTTCAGGGACACAGACATGCTTCTCTACCAGGGTATAATGAAAAGTATCAAGTCAGAGACGGTAAAGAAAATCTGGCAAAACTGCCAGAGTTGAACAGCTCATACCCCTACCACATGAGCGCTACATGTAGAGCCCGAGGACAGTCCAAACATCACAGTCCAAACATCACACACACACACACACACACACACACACACACACACACACACACACCCTGTCTGTTACTTTTCCTAGCTCCAGTAACTCACACACCCAGGCATCAGAGACTGATAGGTGTTTGAGCTCATGACAACACTGTCTGCAATATGCCTCCCCCAAGCTCCACAGCCTCTTCTTGAGGACAGCAGCTGGGGAAATGAGATGACTACAGATTGATTTACATGTGGGGAGACACGTACAGGAGCAGCACGCTCCTGCTACACTTACACACTGTATTTCTCCAATGGACACCCGTGCTCCGTTTTCAAATGTTGCGTAGCTGTTTTTATTTGGGCAGCGGCTGCTTCATGGCTTCTCCTTCCCCCTCTCTCTCTCTCTCTCTCTCTCTCTAAGATAACCCTCTCTCTCTCTAAGCTAACCCTCTCTCTCTCTCTCTCTAAACTAACCCTCTCTCTCTCTCTCTCTAAACTAACCCTCTCTCTCTCTAAGCTAACCCGCTCTCTCTCTAAGCAAACCCTCTCGCTCTCTCTCTGAGGTAACCCTCTCTCTCTCTCTCTCTCTAAGCTAACCCGCTCTCTGTCTCTCTCTCTCTCTAAGCTAACCCTCTCTCCCTCTCTCTCTGTCTCTCTCTCTGTAAGCTAACGCTCTCTCTCTCTCGCTCTCTAAGCTAACTCTCTCTCTCTGCTAACTCTCAGCTAACCTTCTCTCTCTCTCTCAGCTAACCCTCTCTCTTTCTTTCTCTCTTTAAGCTAACCCTCCCTCTCTCTCTCAGCTAACCCTCTCTCTCTCTCTCTCTCTCTCTCTCTCTCTCTCTCTCTGTGTCTCGCTCAGCTACCTCTCTCTCTTTCTCAGCTAACCCTCGTTCTCTCAGCTAACCGTCCCGTCAGCTAGCCCTGTCTCTCTCTCTCCCCCTCCCTCGATGGAGGCGGGCTCCTCAGTAACACATCTAATCCATCACTCACGTCAGTTAGAAGAACTCGAGTGTCAGCAGCCTGTGAGAGCACGTTTTCTTTGTGACGTCCCTCAGTGGCCCCACAGAGAAGCCCTTTTTGTTCTTGGCCTGTTACTGAGGGCCATAAGTTCCATAACAGCGGCGTTAGTGCTCAGACCTCCCTGTGAGCCATATCACTCCCTGTCAGCCCTCAGCCTGTCTCACTCACCAAAAATAGAACCCAACAAAGGAGAACACACTTCTTTGGCTTTGAAGGTTTCTCACTTGAAAACGGCTTGCTGCTTTTAAAATACATTCAATCCCACATATGTCACAATATGTCTCAATTTTACAATCAGTGTTAGTAATAAATACATTGCCACAAACAGCCAATTAAAAATTACCAGTAGGTAATTGCATGCCAGTTATTAAAACGAATCTCTATTCTTGTAAACACACAAAGAAACAATTCTTAAAAGTACACAAGTGTGATAATAAGGTTACACCCTCTATAACCCAAAAAACATTAAGAAACCGCCTTCCATCTTTACTGTTGATGTCAATCAAACTCTGACCAAATGACTAGCGCTGCAAGTACCCCTGCTTTGCGTGCTAAGCGAACTTATCGTACACATGCAATTAAAATGCTGGATCCCTAATTAAAGCCGTTACCTGGAGGCCACTCTGTTCTATTTTGAACTTGTCACTTCCAATTCCTTGCGACAGAGCCGGGCTCCTGCTTTAACTGTTTGCAGACACCCGCAACCCAGCGTTGCATCGTCTAGGTTTCCTCCACATGCTAATGCTATCGCGCAGTTTCCGTTGGTCTGCCCCATGTGGGCAGCAGCCCAGCGACGACGCTCCCCATTCTGCCCCATGCTGTCATTGACCAAATAGCCCAGAGTCAGAGACGAGTAGCTCTGTGATCTCTGAGAAAGGGCACGCTGCGACTCAAACCATGCCCACTGCAACTGCAGGGCCCCTTAATTACCGCCATGCATCATGACTGCCTGTAACACGATAGGAGGTGCTTTATGTCAGCATGTATGTGCGTGTGTATATATATGTGTTTGGTGTGTGTGTGTGTGTGTGTGTGTGTTGGGAGGGCGTGCATGGGTGTGTTGTGCCTGCATGACTGATATTTAAAAATCTCCCCTCTGCTGTCCCTCTGTTAGCTCTGGGCAAAGCGCAGCAGTACCGGGCTCTGGTGTGAGGACTGAGCCAGCTGCACACTGGAAGCTATGAGCTATGAGTGCAAAGACGCCGTACTCCAGGTGCTGGATGAGTGCACAGAGACGTGCGTGAGCCAGGTCCATATTAGCCGTGTTCATTGCAGCCGTCTCCATGAATAATTTAGTCTGGGAAAACAAGAGCTCCAATAAAGGCAGGATGATGACGGGACTGAAAGCACTGAGAGCCCAGAGCGGAGAAAGCTGAACAAGGTGGTGGAGAGCCCGCAGAGCCCTGATCGGTACTCTTCATCTCTCCTGGAAAACAAGCAGAGTTGTTTCAGAAAAGAGGAAGAAACCCCTAAGGCAGCTTCTGATTGTCAATAACAGGGTACAGACCATTCTCCTCTCACAATCACTCTATCCATTTCCGATGTTGCCTTCCCTACTGCTCTCTCTCTGTCTCTCTCTCTTTCTCTCCCTCCTTTAAGCTCTCGCTCACCTCTGCAGTCCAGTAAAATTAAGAGAACTTCCCTTAAAACCCACATACTACAGAGTCAGCTTTCTGGTATTTAATAGAAACCAAAGCTTGGATTAAGGCTAGTGGTGATATCAGACAAGAAATAACCCTAATTACCCAAAACGCTAACATTTAGCCGAGCACCACAAATCAGATGGCTATATATAGCACAAAACAGCAGAAAGGGAGGCCAATGTGAGATCATAGAAAAATGAGCGGTAAAGAGGAATGGGAAAGCAGGCAGTTCACAAAGCATATCTTTTAATTCATAAAAGACGGCTAAAGAACAAGCTATACCAAGAACTAAGATGTAGGTTTCATAGGTGCCATCAATAACAGTACCAGGATAAGCATTACCTGCAGGACATATAAATTCTCATCCCCCCATACAGATAAATTTACTGTGGTCATATAGCACTGCTTTTCTGGTGTGACCAGTTCAGAAATTAAAGGCCTTCCATTAGCATTTCATATCCTAGCCAAAAATACCTGCCTCTTGGGCCACGAAGCCTCCATGTCTGAATACACACAGGCACTCGTCATAACACGTCGAGCAAAACGAAACCAGCAAGCAACAAGAAGCAAGGGAAAGCAGGCAAAAAGACAGTCGTTTCTGTCTAATGCAATTCCAGGAGATTATTAGTGTTCAGGGTTCAGTTTGCAAAATGACACGGTAATCATGGGAAAGCGCTGACGGTACAAGCAGTCATTATTGTCAAAGCTCCATATCAAAATAATACAAAAACATCAATTTGTTGGAGTTTAATTCTCAGTGACACGACATGAAAACAACTAGCAAATAACCAGTCAAAAACAGCAAACAAACTGTACACATGAGCAAAAATCTAAAATATTGAACTAAGATGAAAACGCCGTGCAATCAGTTGTAACACAATAAGTAAATGTCATACAATCATTATGTACTATTACAACTAATTTATGTAAAGAACTGCTAATTTAACCAGGACTTTCCTGGTACAGACCACGGAGTTGTAATGAATGCCTGAAAACAAAGGAGTATGTCTGAAAAAGAATTCCTTTAGAGGTGACGATTGCTCATTTGGTTGGTGTAAGAACAGGGCATGTCTGGACTGAAATCAGCCTCTATCTTTAAGCCCATGTGGCCTGAGAAGTGGCTGACTGCATTACAAAGTGTCTTTTACACTGAGACTAAAATCAATTAGAGTATTGTGTTGCTACGCTACGGTAAGCCTTCGTGCTTCTCCCATTCATGAATTCTTAGCAGTGTCTGGGTTGATGCCCCTCTGTGCGTCTAGTCTCACAGCACACAGCCAAGGACCAGCATGCGCTGTATATGCGGAAAACACTTAAGAAGTCAGACATGGCTGAGAAACTCCTGAATACACCCCAAAGAGGCCCCTTGTCCCATCCAGAAAGGTGAACACACACACCAACAGGGAGCACCTGGCATCTGGGCAGTTCTCAGCCCTGAATCAGACCCCTGGGTCCACCGCTTCATACAGATTCTCCCTCAGTGAGGCATTTCTACAGTAATGAAATTGCCAACTTAGCTGAAACACATTCATATCTATGTAATTACATGGCTTTTGTTTTTTTGTTTTTATTCACTAATCTCATTATTGGCTAGACGCTGTCATTTTGCTCCTAGATGGGCTGAGGCCATCAGCTGAGGTTGTCAGCCGTGGACCTGATGGATTGTAACCTGATAGATAGAAACACAACAATGTCCATTCCATCTGTCCCCATTAGAGATGGCAGCAATGCCCCCTCCAGAATACAGACCCTACTGACAAAGGAAACATAGGATTTCATCCAATGTGTCTGTATAGTTTTGGGGGCTATGTTAATCATAGGCACAGCAGATCGGGTCTGAAATTATGAACAAAATACAAACTCCGTAATAAGGAAATATGCTCCTCAATCTTCTCTTATACATCTTTGTGATTTTAAAAGTCCAGGAGTGGCTGAGAAGGAGCCAAGACTGCCAGATCCGGAGCAGCTGCAGGCAGAAGGCGGCATCCAGCAGAATCACTGCCTCTCTCTCCACAGAGCACTGAAGGCGTGCTTCTTGTCCCAGGATCAGCAACGTACAGAGGGCTGTCCCAATTATACACACCTCTCCAAAGACTGAGAGAGACACAGTGAATACTCCCAGCTCCTAGCCTGGAAGTCTAGCACAGCGTTTCCTGTGTTTCCTGTCTCTAAGACAACATGCCTTTATAACATGACATAGGGAGTTGAACATCATCCCAAACATGCTTGGTGTGTGGACAATATGACAAGCTGTAGTGATGGATCCCACCTCCTCTACGTCAATACATACTCACACATGACAAAGGGAGGCGAAGCCAGACTCTAAATGCAGAGAAATTCTTCTAGCCTTCAGGGAAATACAATGCACTTAATAATGAAATTAATTTTCAAAACTCATGAAATCATCCATCTCAGATCAACTACAATAATGTAGCAAAAACAGAATGTCTATAAAGGTTTGATGTGTTTGTATGTGTGTGTTTGTGTGTTTATGTGTGTGTGTTCAGCTGCATCACCAGCTGTAACAGATCAATACTATTAGCATTAACAGGTTTCTAGGCTCCTGTCATTGGATGTCAAGACCTCCAGTTGAGGTTAATAATGGCCATCAGTTGACCAAATCAGATGACCTTAGACACAGTCAGCCATTTAAAGCCCTAGGTCAGACACCTCACAGAGGCGGATGCTGCTTCACCAAGATAAGACCGTAAGTGGGAAAAGCTGTTTTGAGGTTGCTTGGCTTGCTGAAATGTGAACCAGCTTGGCATTAACAATTGCTTCCTTTTTTATGACCAGGGCAGGAAGTTTATTACTTTGAGGACAGAAGAAAACAATGAACTCCAAAGATTGCAAAAGAACTTTACAATTAACAACATCCATCCATCCGTCTATCCAATTCCCATACTGCTTGTCCCATGCAGGGTCACAGGAAACAAACAACATATGAGTATTTAAAAAGTAAATAAATTTGGCATGGGATTGTTCATCTACAAATGTTCTCTAAAACAGCAATGAAATCAAATCCATGAAAATGTTTTGTAATGGAACTGATATACCTCCTAAAGCATTTCAGTGATTAGGCTTCCCCAGTTAGGACCGTATCACTAAATGCCTGCTTCACATTCCAGGCATGTAAGACATACATGCTCATGCCCTCTGACTTCTCCCTTTCCTGAACCGCATGCTCCTGTAAACACTAAATAGCCATTTATAAATCCTGACCCCCGACAGATTAGGCTCGCTGTTCACAAGAGCTGATCCTAATGTTGCTTATTATGTAAATGAGCCTCCAATTAATTAAACGCTGCTCTTCCAAGGCCGCGGCTTTTGCTTCCTCCTTCGCCTGACCTTAAACGCTGATGTGTGAACACAAACACGCACGGGGACGAAGGCACGGCAGAACATGCGCACGCACACACGCGCGCATAGACAAACACTTCACAGCTTCAAAGGCTGCTCTGAAGAACAAGAGCGCTACTGTGCTTTTCTGAGGGAACTGGCCAGCTGAATGCACTGAAAGAGCCCTTCTGATGATAAACTGCCTCGTGTATTAGGATTACTTACACTTTAAACATGTCTATTTACAATTAAGAAGTGCTTTAGCCTCCTTGCTAGGGGACGAGATAAAAGGAGTGCACTGAAAAATGCTGTTATTCCATTTTTTTAACTTAACAAAAAAAACATTTTTTTATCTTAACTGCAAAAAATCCTGGGGTTGGATGGCTACAGCCCAGCAACCAATGTACTTCCTGGGCATTACAGCTTCCTGCGTCACACAAAAATCCTCTGGACGAAGCCTCCCTCCTCTGGGACTAGGTAGTGTCTGAACACCATCCCAGGATGAGATCAGTGTCTTTTTTGATAGGTAGACCTTTACATTTGCCCATCAAGCCTTAGGACAGAGACAGAATGTGTGTTTAAAACAGCCTATCTTCTCACCTGCTGTACTTCAGCAGCCAATGCAACAGTGAACTTTAGGGTTAGGCACCAAACAGGACACCTAAAACACTGTTACTTAATATTCATAGTGCAAACAGTTTTTTCAACTAAGAGTGATGTACTAATTTAACACATAACTGACTGGCAGACATGTGAAACAACAAATTAAGCACTAAGGTAACTTCTTGAGGATCTTAATTGGTTTGCGGGGACTTCTTCCTTCCATGAAACCCATTCACAGAGGGCAGAGCCCAGTATTCCAGTAAAAACTGACAGCTTATCTGTGGCAGTGAATTTACTGTGTCTGCAATTCAACTGGCACTGATCCTCCAACATATCATGCTGATCCTTGTCTGAATATGTGCATTCTTAGTGCGCATGTGTACCCGCACACATAGTATGTGCTAGGGCATGTATGTGTGTAGCTTAGCATGATCATGCTCCCACAAATAGTAGACCTCTTGTGCACTCACAAATAACTTACACACAGAACTCCACCACAATATCAATTTTATTATTGAATTTAATGTTTTTCCTCACCAGAAACAAGTCCTACTGGCCTATAAAACATGTCGATACAGTGATACAAATGTACGCAGATTTAAATGTCAGGTATATTTTATTAGCTGCAACTTCCCCTTTACCTCTTTTTTTCAGAAGTAAGAAGGAAGTCATATATTCACAAGTCCAAGGATGCATAGGAACGCTGATGAAAGCATAGGAAGACTGGAACACCAATGAAAGCTGATTACGAAACCATGACATCTCTCTAAAATAAAAACAGTCAAGGTGCACAGAGAATGTTTTCTTCCAAAAAAAAAAAACATAACATTATAAAGGTAATATCACAGATCCCACACAATCCTGGAATCTCGTTCTGAACATGATGGGCTGTCGAGTGCTGGGAATGTACAGCAAGCAAGCACCTCTCAACCGAGGACAGATGCATATGGGTGACTGGACAACAAACGCAAATGAACTGGATCGCCATCTCTGCATCTTACTGCGAATCAACAGTTTCTCACAACACAAGCTAGCAACAGCTCGTCTGTGTTGACCATGCCTGTATGCAAAGGCAGAGGAGAGTAGGACACTTGTGAATAAACACAGACATCTGCACAGACATTTGAGCTGCAGTGTGGAGACAGCAGTGTTAGGTGGACCTATCCTGTCCCATCTATTCACCTGCTACATCTGGAGGGAGTAAATGACAGGAGGTATTTTTAACTGGGCAAAGGCAAGCGAACACTGTCTAAAATACAGGGGAGCATGCAGAGGGTGGGGGGAAGAGGGGAGTGGACTCTACTAGGGCAAAAAAACATGACCTGCAGAACAGAATGGAGGCTGGTGCCTATTTCTATCAGCACCTATTTAAAAGCTTGGAAAAATAAGGGACAGCAAACAAGAGAGAGCAGGGAGGAACCTCTGGGGCTGGAGCGCCTTGGCAGGAAGGAAATTCCTGGACCGTGACACTCAGTGGTCAGGAGGTGTGCGCTGAAGCCGGCAAGCCTGCCAAGGACTGTGTCCAATGATCCAGCGTACTGGCAGCTACCTCGCACCAGGGGGCGCAAGAGAGAACGATGTCCCCCCTTTAGGCTTGTGCATACATTTACATTTACTCCTTTAGCAGACGCTTTTATGCAAAGCGACTTACAACATTTCACATACATGTTAAAGTGATATTGGTTCTCTGCATTTATCTCATCCCTCTGAGGGGAGGTTTGGGCAGTCACATGCAGCGCCCGGGGAGCTAGTGCTTGAATGTCTTGCTCAAGGACACATCTGGCAGCTGGCCTGGAATCCGAACCAGGAGACTTGCGTATCCCAGCTTGATGTTCAATTGAGCCACCAGGCTGCATACCATGTTCTAAATATGTACCTCTGGTTATGAGCTGACTATGAACTGCTACTGTGATGACCTGTCTGAGTTAAATTGCGTATAAACGACCACAGAGGCTTACCAGGGGGAGGAAGGTTGCAAAACATTCTGCAGCTTTGCAGTCTGTATAACCATTATTAGACAATTCCATGAACACTCCTGCAGAGCACATACACCGACACTATCCATCACTGGGATTACTGTCCTGGGTGCGGCTGGACACATGGACGCTGCAGGGCTGTTACCATAAGGTCCCTCTCCATTGTCTTTGTCAGCAGTTGCTCATTAGGCCCATCACCTCTGAGCAGCCAAAGTGCTGAGAGACAGCACAGTGGAGCCAGCAGCGTACCCCCATATCAGGGAAACAGAGAGGGGGGGGGAGCAAGAGAAAGAGAGAGAGAGAGCAAGAGAGAAAGAGAGAGAGAGAGAGAGAGAGAGACAGAGAGCGAGCATGGGAGAGAGAGAGGGAGAGCATGAGAGAGAGAGAGAGAGCGATCATGAGAGAGAGAGCGAGCATGATAGAGAGAGAGACAGAGAGGCATAAGAGAGAGACAGAGAGTGAGCATGAGAGAGAGAGACAGAGAGCAAGCATGAGAGAGAGAGAAAGCCAGACAGAGAGAGAAATATAGAGCAGGCGGTGACACTGCTACAAAAGTCCAAAAAGGCAGAGAGAAATGACCACTGACAGTTTACGAACTGGTCATGGAGAAAGCAGCAAAGAGTTCAGTGTGTATGTGTGTATGGGAGGAATTACCAAAAAGTGAAAGGGGTCAGAGTCTGCGTGGACAGCCTGGTGGAACAGAAGGGGGTTGATGCTCCATCCTCTACATTAAACACACATTCCTTGCCTTATCAAGGGAGGGATGGGAAAGGAGAGCATGTACTAGTTAGAAGGACCTTTGCCAATAGAGACTTCTGTACTCCACCTAGTGCAGTGCCTTCAGGGCAATGGTTCCACCAGTGTGATACTCTCTGGGCAGGACCCCACTAGGTCAACCAATTGGCACATGCTTGGCAGATCACAATGCAGGCAGGGAGTGCGCTGTCATTAACCTCATCTGTCATTGACCCCTGGCAGAGTCTGGCTATCTAGTGTTCTCAGAGGTGGAGGCTGAGGAGTGACCCCTAGGGGAGTCTCCTCTTACTCTATTCTCTGTTTCTTCCAAGCCTGTACCACAGGGGAAACTCTAACAGCTAAAACAGCTAGCCTTTAATATCTACCTTGTGATTTATGTGACCACTGGGAGAACTGACATCCTTCTTTCGCAGGAAAGGAGACACTCACATTCTCAGTGTCAGGACCACGGTCCTCTCTGCTGCATCACCTGCAGGCTGAGCTGCTTCCTGTCCTGTAAAGTCTCCTGCATGACATCATGTCTACTTCTGGCAAAGCCTGAAGCCCTTGTGGTTCTGCAGCATTTTCACAGCATCAGGCCAGTTCATGCCTGTGAAATGATGCCTTTCTATATGTATCGACGCCTTTCCTTTCTCCAGTCTTACAATTTTGAGCTCTTGACAAAAACAGATAAAAAAATAAATAGGATTTCAGCAAAATAACAATATTGTCAAGAATTTTTCTGTTCACTGTCAAGGTCTTTGGTAGAATTAGATCCCAAGTCAGTTAAATGTCTGTGACACAGGTACGTCTCCTTGACACTACTTGCAGAGAGACCAATACACTGCTTTTAAACATTTAAACAGGCATATTTTCAACCAGACCCCCTACCCCCAACTAAAGCCCTACTTTTTCACTGGCTGACCACAGACTCCAAGCAGTCTTGTGGACGCTCACAAACAGCGCTTCCCCACACAGACTCCAGTTTCTGTTCTCTTCTCTCCCCCCTCCCATGTCCTCTTCATGCTGTAGCCTCAGCAATGACATGGATCGGGGGAGGTTGGGGGGGGGGAGGTTTTTTTAGGAGCCACTGTTACCGATGCACTTCAATCTGCCCCAAACCTCTGCCTGCCAAACCAATTAAAACTTAGTTCTCTTACATTGCACCCTTAAAACGTGTCTGTATGTGTGTATGTGTGTGTGCGTTCCTACTGTGCTGCTGTTTTTATTTCCACAGTTAATTTCTTTCTGTGGACTTATGTCTTGCTGTGAGAAAATAAAAAATGTTGCCTCAGAAAAAGGTTACCAATTCCAGATTCCAGACACATTGTTGTAAAACTGACATAGGACCATAATCATGGTGCGACTTCATTTTTACTACCCTGTTCTGCCTCAGATACTATCTGCCTTGCAGTAATCCCTCCTTGTTCCCCGTGTTCATCACCTCACACGTCCGCTTGGCCTGTCCCAAGACTACTGACTATCACAAACTGGGGGATACTGTCCCTGCTGGAGTAGGAACACGCCTGAAGATGTGCTGAAACTGTCGGTCACAGAATGCCTGGTATTCCACAGGCCTGGGGTGAGTGTGTAGTGGTCAAGCCTGGCATGATCCTGGAAACCCCTGAAAGCATGTTTGTACAAACCATAACTCTACACTCCTTCACCAACACATGCTGTTATGTCTGATGAAGGTTTCTGTTACGATCCTCTGTGGTTCCTCTTACTTTAGGTTCTCCTGTCAGTGCATGGACAGGCTTCATTAGGGAGATAATTGAGCACACCTGTAATGGTGTGTAGACCTAGGAGACTTATATAAAGGCCACGCATTTCTTTCGGAGGTTGGCTGATTGGGTACAACATAGAAGGAGGGAGTAACTGATAGGGACAGAGCACCTAACAGAGTAGCTGATAGACGAGAGAGAATTGGAAAGCATCAGAGAGGTTAAGGGAACATTGGGACCTTTTTGGTGTTTTTGTTTGGCTGTAGATATTTGAGTTCTGTTCGTACCCTATAGTTCTGGTTCCGTTTTTGCTTATCCTCCTCACTTTCTTTAGTATTTTCCTAGAAACTTGCTGACTTCTTGTTTTTTAACGTTAATCTTGTTTTTGTTCCTTCATCCATTCGATCATTACAATATTCCCCAGACTTTGTATTATTTACATCTTTTTCTTCAATAAATAGTTTTTTGTTAACCCAGTTGTTGGTTGTCAGTTTCCTTGATTCTATGTCATGGCCTTGATTGAGCCAGGGCCGTAACAGTTCCACTTTAACAGAATAATGGTTTTATCTTGTTTAACACCATGTATATTTAATTTACACCATATGCCTATGCCCGCACATATTTCTGTTTCTACGCAATCTGAGTTTCCGCCAGAGTCGCGTGCAGTACTCCAACTGGGTGACTGGACTCCCAAGCCTCAGGGTGGCTTGGCCTCTGCCCTGCTGTCTTGCTTTATTTATGTCTCTGGGACAAGGAGGTAGGTGTGAGGGAAAACATTAACAGGGATCAGATGGGTAGGAGGAGGTCTGGCACTTTAATTGGATCTGGGGGTCTCCTCTGAGCCTGCTCCCCGCCAAGGTGGGTGGGACTTGTGGACATTCAGACCAGGCCAATGACTCCACTGAGGGTACAGGGACAGCAGCAGGCAGCGCCTAATGTGTCACAAAGGCTGCACTGAGAAATTAGTTAACTTCCTGGATTCATTACCAGGTTGTGTCATGACCCTTCACACCCACAAGGTCTGGAACCCTGTAACAGCCAAGCTAGTGTGATGCAGTGATGTGGGTGATGACCCAGAAGTAGGACAGCCCTCCAGAGAGGACAGGCACACAGTCCACAGGCTGGAAACGCAGTGTTGCCGTCTCTCTTGTACCCAAGGGGGAATTCTGCTCTCTCAACACAAGGGCCACAGCTTGCTGAGCATCCGAACTCTGCCTCCCTGCCTCTCGCTGTGTCCAGAACACAGCCACTGGACCAGCATGTAAGAGCGTGGATGGGTGCCTTCAACACACCACCATGCACAGGCACCCATCCACGCTCTTACATGCTCATTAGCAGCTGCACAGCTTGGATCCCGGTCGTTTGGTCCCACAAACACATCATCTCGTCAACGCGAGAGGAGTAAGAAGAGAATTGCAAGAACGCCTGATCGAGCGATGGGCCCCTTTTATAATTCAATAACACACGTCCCCAACAGGGAGGCAATGAAACAGCCGGCACTGGGGCGGAACTAACGGGCAGGGGCCTCTGTCTTGCCGGGGGGCCTGGGGAATGAACCCAGCTGCCCAGAGCACGTGCCTTGGCTGGGGAGGGGGCACGGCGAGCCCAGCTGGCCATCCGTTGCTCTGGTGAAATTTCTCTGTTCAAAGCCACACAGCACGTTAAGCAGGTGAAGAGGAAGACCCAATCAATCGTAGCAGGGACAAATCAATCACCTGCAAGGCTAAGTCACCATGGCAATGTGCGCGCGGGGGGGGGGGGGGGGGGGGGGGGGGGGGGGGGGTGGGGGGGGTGTG
>JABJVR010027805.1:0-35866 GCA_025773905.1 Chitala chitala
ACAAAATAAGTCCTCCTTTGCTCCTGGTGCTGAAGCTGATCTCATAGGCCTTCGGTGTCCCTCTGGCGGAGCTTCGTTTAAGCGGATATGTTTGGAGTCAGCCACTCTATGAAGGCATCCTGCTCAGATGGTGCCCAGGCAGGCACTGGGTAACCACCACTACGAACCTGACAAGAGAAGGCTGCCCACCAAAACTCACAGGCCAGGCAAGAAGGGCATTAGTCTGAGATGCAACAAAAACCCCAAAGATAGCACTGAAGGAGCTACAAAGTGGAGATGGGAGAATCTGTCCATAGGGCTATTTAAAGCTATACATTTGACAAACCAGGTCTTATGGAAGAGTGGCCAGAAAAAAGCCCTTGAGTAAAGACAAAAATAAGAAAACATGTTTGGATATTGCCAAACAGCATGTGGCCAACACCCCAAGCACATGGAAGAAGGTTCTCTGGTCAAATGAGACAAAAATTTTAAGTTTTGGTGGTCATGGAAAACGTTACATGCGGTGCAAACCAAACACCTCCCTTCACCCTCAGAACACCATCCTCACAGTGACACATGGTGGTGGCAGCATCATGCTGTGGGGATCCTTTTCATGGGCAGGGAACAGACTGGTCAGGATTGAAGGAGAAATAGATAGTGCTAGATACAGGGCAATTCTTGAGGAAAACCTGTTTCAATCTGAGATTTGAGGGATGGAGGTTTGTCTTCCAGTAGGACAATGACCCCAAACATACTGCTAAAGCTACACTGGAGCAGAGAAACATTTAAATGTCTTGGAATGGCCTAGTCAAAGCCTTGAGTTCAGTCCAGACTTGAGGATTTCTGTACACCAGTGCAACACAGCTAGTTTGAAGGAGCTAAAGCAGTTCTGTTTTGAAAAATGGGCAATAATCCCAGAGCCTAGATGTGCTAAAACAACACAGACATACCCCAAGAGACTTGCAGCTGTAATTGCAGAAAAAGGTGACTCTACAAAGTATTGCCTTTTGGTGGGTCAATACTTGTTCTCCCCCCCAGATTTTTGTTTGTCTTATTTATTGTTTGTGTCACAATAAAAAATATTTTGCACCTGTAAAGTCATAAACGTGTTGTGTAAATCAAATGGAACAAACCCCCCAAAAAAAATCCATTTTAATTTCAGGTTGTATTGTATAAAAACAGGACAAATGCCAACGGGGGTGAATACTTCCATAAGGCACCTGCAGTTCTATCCTTTTCTTCATGTTTGACACACACAGAAATGCCACTTTCTTTTGTGTTGAAGTATTTGATCTTTGTCTTTTTGGAGACTGAAATATAGAGCCAGTTTTCAAGTGTACCTTTCTCTAATCCAATAATTCTTCTTCTTCTTTATTATTATTATTATTATTAATGAGCAAGATAAATTTTCATCACTATAAAGACATATTTGCTTGTCCGGTTTGTATTACATTAGCTGCTCACTTACACACATGGCATTAATTTTTATTATTTTTCTGTGGGTAAGCCACACAAACACTGGAATGTTGAATAAAATCAACCCAAGGTTGTAAATGGACCTCCAAGAGTTCACATCAAAGGTGATCTTCCTGAGTGAGAACAGGTGCGTCTGTATTGCCCTTTCAAGGTGCTTCAGCCTAGGGACACTGCGGCAGGGGATGCGGTCGTGCCGAAATGCTTCTCCTCCCTCTGATGAGTCTCGCTCGCCCTGGGGGCAGGGGGGGCTGGCAGGGGGGAACATGATTGATGACTCCCGTTTTCGCTGAGTCATCATTCATGCCGAAATCTGCTTTATAACCTTTCAGACGCAGGTCGCTCTTTAAGAGCCTTCCCGTTACTGCGCTAATATGAATGTTTTTTTTTTTGTATGTGAGTGTGTACAATATTTATTTGATTTTAATTGCAGTGTCAGTTCCTTTTCTGTTGCAAATCATTTCCACTTACTGGCGTGCCTGAGTATTTGCTGTTTTTCTGGTATTCATTATGAAATATGAAAAGCAATATGACAACATGCTGTGTAACAGCTGTACGCTTGTGTCTCTCTCACACACACACACACACACACACACACACACATACACACGCATGCAAGTGCACATCGTGTCAGCTCCCTTTTTCTACTGGCATCTGGCTATTCATGAGCCCGCCCTGTCTGACATACCTTGTCTCTAATTGGACGTTGGCCTTTCACTCAAGTGTTTCTCCTTCCTCCCTGTCTGATCTTCTCCTTTTCCCGACAGCTGTACTGTGTGGGTGTCCTTTTCATTCTCCTCTTATTTTTTTCCCCCTCATCTTCTTTGTTGTCTGCATTTCAAAATTTTTTCCTACCGGCAATAAATACGTTTGCACCAGCAGAAAATAAGTGAGTAAAAAGTAGTCAGACACCTTTTCTGCTAAAGCCAGACTTGATCCCTATTTTTATTACCGTTTGATATGAACATTTGCTTTGTATGTCTGCATGACTGTGTTATGAAAATATATGCGACACGTCTCAAATAAGAGTCTGAAGTAAGGCTCCCGTATATGTTATGATTCGCCAAGACCCCATCAGACCTGCTCAACATTTTTATTTAGGGCTTGACTTGGGCTGGTTGAGATGGAGGAAGTATTTCTGTAGTGTTCAGAAGTTAAATTAAAGGAAACTGCAAGGGCCCTTTCATCCTGTTTGTTGAAAATTCTCTGATTCTCTGAATGCAAGCATCTCCTCCCAGATAGCTGCGCCTGCTTTAGTGAGAACATCACACAAATATCAGAGTTTGTGCATAGAAATGGTTGCCAAGGGTGACAGTGATAGCAGTTGTCTTCGTGGTGATTTATTGTACTGTTAGGCTTGCATATCAGGCATACGCAAACTGCAGACATTTTGAAGATTCCTTATACTATTCACAGTCATTTTAAGTGTGGGTCAGACTACTCTGCACTTGTGAATTAGCACATTGAAAGCAACCATGCATTACAACCTTAACCAATTAATTTAAATTATAAATAAACCAAATAACTAGTATAATAAATAATAAATTAGCAAAAATCACCCATAAATTACAAGCAGCATACTTACCTTTATCTAAAATATCTAACAACATTATTATATTATATATATATTATGTTATTTCTGCGTCAGGTTACCTATTTTCCCATTTCATGCAAACTTAAAAAAGATTAAACTTTATTGACTTTTCTGTTAAGTTTGCACTGCCTTAAGAGTGCATGTCAAGTTCTAACTTGTTTTCCCTTTTTGATCAGTGGAGACTCAACATCTTCATCATCTTTCATGTCCCTAAGGTACAACAGAACATCAACACCAGAACTTTTAGATTTCTGACAAAACACATTTTTCCAGACCCACATAAATCACCAAATAATCCGTTGTGGTTTAAAACTTTTTTTCCTAGTACTAGCAGTGAGCAGGAAAACATTTTTAGAAAAATTAAAATTAATTTGTTTTCCGCCCCAGCAGGTACAGCATGATCTATAATTGTCTTAATTGTGGTAAGCCTGAGGTTAATTAACACATAATTAATAATAAAACACAACTCATTACATGCTTTATTTATTTATTTATTCTTCAGTGGTTGGTAAACATCAAAGGACAGGGTTACAAATCTTCTATTTTCCATGCTATTTTCTGTTTGTTTAAATACAAGTTAAAACTACTTTTCTGCAAGCATAGGACTTTTATTGGCGTCTGTAAATAAATAAGCATTTCAAAAACTGTAAGCTATGTTAAAAAAATTGTACTTGAGTCATGGAAGCAGTCTTATTACGAACTACTCAGACAGTTGGAAACATGAAATTGTTTTCATCCATTCCCGTTTTTCCCATCAGGATGTCTGTGACCCACCGTACAGGGTGCAGTTTAGGGTGCACTGTGGTGTCAGACAGTAATAGCATAATCACTCACACTGGTAGGAGGTTATATTAGTGTCATTACGGTAAGTATTATAAAACTGCAGGACATTAGAGCGGATGAGGAAACCCGTGAGCTTGTCTTTAGAGATGATGCTAACGCAGTCTACAGTTGCATCACCGTTAGCATATCTAAGTTCTCCAGGGCATGGGAAGGACCACGTAAAGGCCGTAGGAAACCCAGGTGCCATAATACACCAGAGTGCGAACCATGATGCTTAGTTTCAATGGCTTTTGCTGCTGTATTAAGCTGGCCACCACCCAACACTGAGCCGTTTTCCCAGCCTTAGCCAAGGGCACTCAGAAAATGCACAGCTGGGACAAGGCGCATCAGGAAGTGTCCCAAACAGGGGGGGTGCAAGGATATTACCACTGATGGATTAATGCAACAACAGCCCTGTAGGACATTTGTCTCGCCCTGATGGTCTGGGTACATTCAGCTTCTCTGCCTGGCTTGGTCCACGACCCCTTCTGCCCTCATTGCTCCATCCACATCCCTCCTGAAAGGGTGACTTCCCTGGAAGAGGACAAACACCCCAGCACAAAGGTTCATACAGTCCTGGGGGGGGGTGTATAATTGGCCTGAGAGTCACTTGAGTACAAGCAATATTTTTGTGCATTCAGATTTACCCTTATTATTGGTTACATTCAAGACAACATTTATATAACTTTGATTTATTTTTTTCAAGTAAGAACAGGGACATGAGAAAAGTGATTAAAGTTGGTAGTGCGGGAGACAGAATAACACTTCGTTTTGTATTCCCTCTTGTGGAAGTATCAGGTAGATGAAGGTCTATAATAAGTTATGTGCAAGACTCTTTTGCGCAGGTACATCCCTGGAAGTGTGTTGAAATATCAAAATTGTTCTGTAAGTTTTAGGAGAACTAAATTATCCTCTTTCTGCAGTTCATTGCTACAAACTCTATAGGTAAAACTCAGGAAAAAAAAAAAAACAAGTTTAGCGCCGACGTCCATAAATCTCTGCCGAATTTCTGTGCTGTCATAACACACCTGCTCCGTTACCTGTCCTCCCGCAGGCGAAATTTACCTTCTCTGGTGCCTCACACTTCCAGTGAGGTATAGAACCGTCTTCCTCAGACAACTGAACTCTCCACCGACGCCAATGAAGAACTTACATCACTCACGTTCTGTGACACCACATGACAGAAATCAGGCTTGCTTTTCATCCCAAATCTGCAGTGTATTCATTGTCAACTGTATGTCAGATTTCTTATGTCAAGGCTGCGCTGGGGACAGCATGTCTGTCACAAATGCATCAGTGACTAATATCTAGCTCCTCCCTCTTTTAATTATCTGAAATGGATTGGAATCCTAGCCTAGAAAAGTGAGCTGTAACGCAGTGTTAGCCCACCCTATCATAAGATGAAACATCCACACATGAATTATATTTGCACAGATACCTGTCTATTAGCAAGCCATTAGTTGAATGACATCAGAAGTTAGTGTGAAATTATTGTGCCATTGTACACATATCAGAAGAGCCCACTTCTGGTTGTGACAGAATAATAACAGATCATCTGAGCTTCTCCATCTGTGGCACTTTCATGGCATCAATTGATAGCTAGTAATTAAAACTTGATTGCAAACAACAGTCAGCTCACTCATAATGAAGAGGTCATAATAAAGATTTAACGCTCGCTGTAAACACATTTAAGTGAACAGGTTTCTGGATCAAAATGAAAGACGATATGAGAGGAATCTGTGATAGAGAAGTCGCACGCAGGTGTTCTTGTGCTCCATATTGAGAAATAGTTGCTATGGTCTTTTATTTCAATGTGCATCTAGCATGCAACCAACATTTAATACTCTTGCAGATATTGACAATACGGACAATATGTAAACAAGAGCAGTTTTATGACTATTACGTTTTTGAAGACGCGAGCATTTTTTTTGTTCTTTGCTGAAAAGTCATGGTTGCCCTTGTTGGTTTTCAAAGCTTTCCAAACAGCAAAAAGTTAAAGCCTTCTAGAAATCAGTGATCACAGCTGAGTTTTCTGAGGTTACAACTCTGATTTGTGCTTTTCCGCGATGCAGACATCCGTTCTGTTGCGAGAGGAATCAGACAACGAGAAGCTACAGAGGTGTTTGACGGTGTTGAAACAAGCAAAAAAAAAAAATAAAAATAATAAAAATAGACATTTGAGAGACTGTTTGCAGTTATGCGTACCTCTTCTAATTTCCACCTCCTTCTCCTTGCAGAATCAGTCCTTGACGCCTCATTAATCGCTAAACGCAGAAAATATAACCACCTTTTGGTGGGAAAAGATTAAAGGATTCAGACGTGTGAAGTTCACACCACAAGAGACGTGCTGGTTCCTGATTGTTACGCCAGCAGGTGAGGCATGCAGGTGAGTCTCAGAGACTGCGTCAAGGTACCACCTCCGTCATGGCAACGGGGGAGTGTCAGTAGCGTCAGGCACTTGAACGGAGGTAAAAATAAACCTTTTCCCTATGGACGCACATACAGGTGCAAGGCATTGTAAAAGACATTTTAAACGCTACACGGAAATACCAACGTGCTGAAAGATCTGACATACAGTTTGCATTGAATAGACTAGGTCACTTATTTATCATTGGCTGAAAGATTTACAAAAACTTTTGGCACAGTCTGTACCTAATATTACCGGATACATGTAATGTGAATCAACGAAGAGCTATTTAATAGTTTCTGTTACACATATTCATCAATGACAGATGGATGCAATAATCCACATGGTTACATACTAATTTTTGCCCACTGCAGAACATATCACTGAGAGATAGATTTGACATACACACACGGGTATTTACGTTTCATTTTAAGTGTGTGTCTAAAGTTTGCACAGCTATGAGAACAAATAGTTTTGAAGTCCACAAGAGTGCGGGTAATGCACAGCACTTGGCATAGGAGGACTGGCTTGATTTGGTCAGAACGCTTTGCTAAAGAATACCGTGGACAGACACCTATCGTGCGTCTGCTCTGCAGAGGAGCACAAGCCTCTCCGTTATAAGCTGTCAGATCTCAGCTTGTTCCCTGTTTATCCTCCAGGTGGATCTCTCATGTTTCAGGCCAAGAAGCTGTGCAGCAGGTCGAACAGGACAAGCATCATCATCACTACAACATCACCCCCCCCCCCCCCAGAAAGCTGAGGGTGGGGCTTCTGCCGAGCCCCATCTGCGCCGATGTGCAAGCAGATGTTTCAGACTCTGTCACATGCCAGCGTCCTGACAGCACACCTGGATGGCAAGACTCTCGATTTCTGCTCTTTATAGATGTGGAAGGAATAACGGCTGGAGGAAGTGAAGGACAGAATGGAGTAAAGCGCTTTGACTTTCCTTGCGCATGAGGTAAACTAACCCGCCCCGCACCCAGGTCATTTATTGTGCATAGACAACTAACTTTTGCTCTTTTCGTGCAACTCGGTAATGAACTCCAATGCTCTGACCTTCGTTCTGTGTGCTCGTTAGAAGAACAGCAGCATTGACCTTAATTGTTTTTGAAGTCCAATACACGGTCAAGTGATTTTTTGGATTGTATTAAGGCACCTTTCATTTTAGGTTTAAAAAAAAGTGCTTTCGAAAGCTGTCCAGTGTTCCTCAGTCCATATGCTCCCTCCACAACTCGCCCACCCCCAAAAGTTTCTTAATATGCCATGGCAGGTCAGACTAAAACATGTTCCAAGAACTACCACCCCATCAGGGACCCCCTCAATCAAATACATCACTGACCTTTTTGTAATGGCAAACTCAATTAACTTTCATCTCAGCCCCACTGATGAGGATATGCTTGGAATGTAATGGGAATCTTATTGCTCTGCGGCCTAGAATGTAATGGGAATCTTATTATTATTACTGCCCTGTTTGGCTGGTGCTTCTATTCAAAGTGACTTGAAGTTTTACCCATTTGTGTATGTAGCTATATATGTATCACCAGAACAATTTAGCCTAAGTGCTTGGCACAAGGGTGTAGACGTAGGAAGTCTGTGCCCTTCATCACCACACTGCCTGCTGTTCCTGATAGAAATTCTTACTGGATGCCATTTTTTCTGCCCAAGGTGAAATCTGGTATCATTTGTGGTGTATCTTATATCACTGTGACCAAAACCTGCTGCAACATGGCTGGATGCCAGGTTTGTGGCACAGGTAAAACGCCTTTTCACACAAAGTCATTTCACTGAAGAGTTTTAAGAACTTTGTAACTTGAAAGAATGAAGGCATTTTTAAAAAGCTGTGACTTTAACAATTCGTTAAAGCAAAATTAGAGTGAGATTACGCAGAGATTGCGAAGGATGTTTAATTAAATGCAGCACAGCAAAAACATTTCTGCGAGGAAAGTGACGACGATGTGCAAATTGTGTCTGCAACACCTAGCGCTCACGACGGCGGAGGCGCTCACGACGGCGGTGGCGTTCGCATGAGAGAGGGGTGTTGACATCAGCCCCGCATCGACCCCTGCGCCATCATTTTGCTGCACAGCACCTGCTCTCTTGCAACCCGCTCCCCTGTGAAAGGTCAAGCTGGGACCGCAACCCTGTGAAAGGTCAAGACGGGCCTGCACCCCCGCAAAAGGTCAAACTGGGTCTTGACTACAATGAGAAACCCCTCCTTTTTAATTCTTTTACGTATTCAGAATTGTAAAAATTGTACAGAACAATTAGAATTTTATTTGCAGCAGCCCCTGACAAAGTCATTAGCGTAGCTCACAGTTTCACACGTTCATGCATTTATACAGCTGGATATTTTTACTGAAGTACTTTAAATTAAGCACTTTTCTCCAGGGCTCAGCAGAGGAGCTTCTGCCATGAGGTTATGTTCATAACTTTTCAGCTAGAATAAGTGTGTATTTTTAATTTTTTTAAATTTTCATCTTTAGTCAGTCTTTAATTTCCAATGTCTCAAAAGTACTTACATGTCCAAAATGTACATCATACCATCAAACTCATAGTTTTACTTGGAAAGTTGTGATTAATTCAAGCCTCAGAATGTATGCCAGTTTTGAAATACTATGAATTGTGTATTTTGGATTCACAGGGTTTTCACGGACCATGTGTCTGAAATGATGGGATATTTTTTCTCTTTTTCTTTGACCGGTGTTTGAATTCTGGGTACACAGACACATATGGCGAACTGTGGCAATGACAGACTCAGTGGTATTTAAGCCTGAGTGAGAGACCAGATAGGGGAACACAATCTGACACATTTTTGGAATAACAGCAGGGTGCAGACCGACTGAGACAGTCAAACTGAAGCAGTAACTGAGATACGCACTCACAATATTGTTCCAGGTGTTCCAAGGCAGAAATATTGAAAAAGGGTAACAGAGAGTAAATTCATTATGAAAAGAAGCAAAGATTATAGATATGTGTGTGTCTGTGTGTGTGTGTGCATTTTTATTTTAGCGCCTCTTTATTATTCTAATTAATTGTTATCAGACAGCTTCTTTTATGATCAAATGTAAAGTCAGTGAAATGCTGAAATGATTTTGGAAAACTAGCTTGTAAACACTTTTGTGTATTAAATGAGAGGAAATCGGTGCACAGTGAAACATACATCAAACACCTTAATGTATATAGTATCCTCATAAAAAGTGAGCTTTATTGTCAAAAATTTAATTTGACACTATTTTGCACTCTGGGGAAAATGTTCTTATATTTTATTGTGGCCTTTGATCCTACCATAATCCTTTCTGTTAAAGAACAAGAAATGGCCTAATTTATGGGTTTGTATGCAATTACACTGACATACCACTCAGTCTGGACACATTCCATGGATAACAGGCTTGATAGGAGATCTACAGTGTAGGGTAAGACACTGCACAATGACATTACTTCATCATCTCCGTCGCAACCACAGAGCGTGACTCATTTCAAGATGATAATCAGTTTTGCATAAAAACGTGTTACAACTACTTTCCTTTAAAACACGTCACCTTCTGCCTTTTTTTCCTTCTACATTTTATACCATAGTGTTTCTTTCCACAAAAAAGGAAATGTAGGGAAGAGATGTGTTTTTAAAAAAGAAACTGAATGTTTGTTGTGAAACATGCGGTTAAGCTTGCAGGTGAACATTTTCTACTGAAGGGGTCAAGATAAGGTGCTCGCTGCATTTCATATTCCATGCAATTAAACGCAAATACGTGGCGTAAAATGCTTTTTTCTCCACATGACACAACATGAGAAAACGGTTTTTATCCTAAAACAGCTCTCTTCTTGGCTTATTTTTGTTCTTTGTTCTCTGAAATATCATTTCAAAATACAGCCGCTCTTTCATCATGACAAAAGAAGCCATCCTGCCCTTTAGTGCTTTATGCACCTCAGACTTAAACTGAGCTGTGGCAGCAGATCACTAGTTGATCTCTTTACCCTGAGGGTCGTTTAAAATGTGAACAGGTGGACACAAATGCTGTGATTTTTTTTTCTACGTGTAATGGCTGAAGAAGGATTCGTCCGGCAGGACATTTTCCCCAGCTGATGAAGACATCAGGGCACCATCGATCTTGTGGATCGGTATTTTTGTCGTGTGAAATTACACAGAGCAGGAGGAGATGAAACAGGGAGATGTGGGCAGTGCCATAAATCGAGGAGCGTGAATCATGCCCGGGAAGACACCGAGGGAAAATGCCAGCTACAAACGACCACTGAATTACAAACGGCACCCTTAAAGGATTTACGCCCGATGGGACACGTCCTCCTTCTGCAGAAGCAACAAACGATGTGGCCCAGGTTGGAAACCCTTAGTGCTGGCAGGCGATCCTGAAAAATCAGCTTTTTGGAGGTAAAGGTTCATCCACAATGATGCAAAATATCTGAAATGCATCTGAAATTGAAGGCACAGTACCTCAGTGTCTGTAACTTAGATAAAGACAGAAGGGGGCATTTATAGGTGGTTTGACACATTTAAAGGAAAGCATGGCACAAGGGAACCAGCACTTTTGTGACCACAATATGGTCTTGTGTGTTGTTTTGGTGTATTAACTACCAGTCATCCTTGATTTTATTTTCAGGGCACCTCGCATAATAGAACGGTAGAGCAGCCATTGAGGCAGGTGAAATTATAGAATTCTATTCCTTTTTTATTATGACTGCCTTTCATTACATTACCAGCCCATTTTGAGAGACACTGAGAATACAGAATGTTGCGTTCAGTATTTCGTTCTGTTACCTTGGTCCCTCGCTGCTTGTGTCGTCTTCTAAAGGAGGACTCCACATCACATTGCACTCTACAGCAACCTCTCCCTCTAGCAGCAAATGCCTCCACAACCTGACTCAGCACAAGGCCTTTGTTCCACAAACTCCTACCCACAAGTCATTAGACTTTCTTCCTCAGCAGTACCTGAAGAGGACCAAGAGTTCTGCAAGTTTGCCTGCTGTTCTTTAGATGTCGCCCCATATGTACCGTTTTCCTATGCAGCATTCGTGACCACATAAAAAAAACTGCCTGTTCAAAAATGTCTTTAAAGGGAGTGTGTTCTCTGTTGAGTGACTTGACCATTAGTTGTTACTTCCTCACAAAGGAGCTGTAAAATGTAGAAGGAAAAAAGAAAACTTGCTTTAAACCATAACATTAGGGAGGAAGTTGCTCTAATACTTTGAAGTTACACTCAATGCATTTATAAAAGGTTGGGTACCTTTTCAGATGGAGTTGTGAGGTTCAGCATCGCAGCCTTGACATTAGTGATGGTCATTACAGGAACAAGCTGGCAGGAAAAGAGTCTCTTTCCCCAGGAGATCCATTCAGAATCATTAGTCTCCTCCATAATGCACTCTCGCCGTTTTTCACCTCTAGGTCCATTGTGATGTTGCCTGAGATGTGTAAAAGCGAGGCCACGGAGGATAAAAATATTCTTCTGCATCCAATCAAATCTTTGACCCATCCACAAACTGCCGGCAGAAGAGTTCCGCTTCTGTGACCCTGAGCAGAAGGTGGGCTCTCATCGCCAGATTGGCCAGTGGTGAACACCATCTTTGGGAGCAAGCCGATCTCCTTGAGAGGTGTGAGCTGTCTGTAGCATCAGACTCCTGAACCAACAGCCACATGTTCACATCTCTGCTTCATGTGTTTCCATGTGACACTTGTTTCAGTAAACACTGGTGTTAATCAATGTTTTTACCACGCATGCAAGGCACATCAAGTAGTTTAGCCTGGTAATACAGTAAAATTCTGGTCTGAACTGCCTCAGCATCATTTATTGAAAAGGCACATATATAAATTATTTGATAAATTTTTCATTAAAACACAAAGGCTGTTGCCATTTGAGACTTACCCCATATCCAGTACATATGGAAGTAATATTATTTAAAAAGGAAACCATTATTCCAGTTTTGATATATTCCAAGTGCCTTAATCTAGCAGTTTCAATGAATGTGCAGAGCACTTCTCCTATTTCACATTTCTGGATCCGAGCAACTGATATATTTATCAACGTACATTTCATTTAGAAGACATTTCTAATCTCGCATTAACACATCGAGCCTGGGTTAAATCAGCCGATCATACAAATTATTGTGTTTTTCGTGGCTGTAAAAGTTCAATTTATGAGTTAGTTACCTAACCATAGTTATTTATTTAACTTCCACTGATTTACACAAGTCTTGCAGCCTTTCCAAAACACACTCGCCTCAGTGTTAGGCTTGCATCTGGTAATCCTTCAGAGAAGGGTTCCTCAGTGGTGGCAGGCGGCCGAGAGCTGATAGCAAAGACTGTTTTTTAATGGGATGTTTTATGAATAATACCTAGACCCAGTGTGCATTGCAGATGGTGACACAGTGGTCAGGGACCTGGACCCATCACTGTGCGGTTGCCAGATTGAGTCCCCAGAGGGGTCCAGCTGTTCGCGTGTAGTACTTGCCTTGCTCTAGGAAAACATCCAGCTGTGCAAGTTTGTTAAGAAGAGAGTGCATCTTTGATCCATGACTCTGTCAACAGGAGAGTTATTTGATTACATGTTCACAAACTTTTACTTAACAGAAATAGTGTTGGAAGGGACTATAGAGGTTTTAGTAACGTATTGCTATGGCTGATCTCCTGAGGTCTGAACCAGGCAATTTGCCATGCTGAGAACAAACCTTTTCAAAAATTCTTGTTTAATGACACTTTGCTAGTTTGGCTTCCTGGGTTTCTCCAGGGTGTTCTTTCTTCATGTGTTCATGACCTCTCCCACGGACCATGTGGAGACCACGTGTAGCTTGTTTTTACGCAGTACACAGAGAGACCCTCCATACCTGCACTTCCTCGTTTACTGCAACCTTCTGCTGTATACTTGGCTGTTTTCTGTAATTGCTCTCCATAACAATGTCTACTTGTTAAGCAGCCAACACAAGCGTAAATTAAATAAGCGACCTCCGAGGTTACAAGAGGTCAAAATGTCACAGTGCTATGACAACTGCTGTCCGTGGAGGATGGACATGTATGTGTAAGATCACGTGTAACGCGGCATGCTATGATAACCTTTCTGGAAAACTGCACAAGCTCACCAGCTAACATATCAGTATTAAAAATTCATTTCTCAGGACGTGCTTTTATTGGAAGTAAATGGCAGCATGGTGGTATGTTAAGCCATATTGGTTCCCTCCTTCCAAACTGTCTTTGGGCTTAAACTAGAATCTTTAAAGGTCTCGATCCAGTTTATTTGTCCAACTATTCTTTCCAAAGCTGTTACATTGTTATTGATTTACCAAAGTGCCAACATACAAAAATATATCTAAATTTAAAACTTTTGCATTCTACTTGCAATTACTATTTATATTGAATGTACAGGTAATGATCACACAGCTGACCTGCTTCCAACAATCATCTTCGTTTCTGAGAAGAATACAGGCTGATTAGAATCACATCCCACGGACATGTGACTCTGACTAGTCAAACTCTGCTGTTCAGCTTTATAATCATAGCTCACCCTCCAAAACTACCAATTTTGCCTTGAAAAATTGATGTAACATCTAAACCAATGCAAAATTATGACATTTGTACATCATTTAGTTTGCTTTGTGTCTGAATTTCATTGTTTAGCTTCTCAAGAGTTGGCATAAACGTCATGCAGTCGTTTTTTTTTTTTTTTGTTTGCCTCATGCTCCCAGGTTGACAAGTGAGCGTGAAGGTGCTTTTTTTTGTTTTTTGTCCTTGGGTTTTAGTAACTCCTCGAAAATAAAAACTTTAAAAACTCATATGCTTCTTTTTTTGTGACTAATCTTTGTAAAGGTCGGCAAAGGCTAGCACTGTTAAAATGATATTAATTTACGAGTTTAACCAGGAGTCCATTTGCAAAAGAAGCCAACATATAATTTTGTCATCATTAATATCTTTCCATTATGAGAAGGTGATTAAATAATGTTTTAAGCGTTGTCAGATGGCTAGCATGTGTTGCTAAGGGTCCGTGCCCTGGTCTGGTCTATCCCTGCCCTCTGACCCCCGCCCTCTGACCTGACTCCTCATATCCATTTACATCCTAAGCAGCTGTCATCTCACACATCCTTTGTACATAAATCAGGGGTTTTTTGTGTCGCTTTACTTTGCAGCTGTTAAGTCTTACTGTATTGACTTCCAAATCCTGGACCTGGTCTGTTTAATCGCTCTGCAGTTTCATTCTTGTGCTCACGGCGTTTGCTAAACGTTTGCATGACGCTGTGCTGAACACAAAACAAGTTGTGGCTCAGTCTCAGAAGGGCGTCCAAGTATGAATGCCACACTATAGCTACAGTGTACAAAAACATTTTAATTAGTATTAGTACAACTGATAGTGAAAGTGGCTTAATTAATTGATTCTAATTTTAAGTGTTTAGTAGCATGTTGAGCCTGGCTACTAATCTGATACCTTAAATAAGAATTGTTTTTTAAAGATAAAGCTGACCTGCACAAGCTGTGTACACACACGCCCACACACACACACAATCACACATACACACACGTGCATGCACACACGTATCCACACACACACCCATAGATATGTACACACCAACATATACACACAGACACACACACACACACGCACACACAAACATACGCACACCCATACATGGACACACACACGCACACACACATATCCCCACATACATGCACGCACACGCACACACGCACACACACACACACACACACATTCCTCAAATACAAGCATGCACACACACACACACACACACACATGTCCTGCTGCAGTAGGCAGTGTATTACCTGAGAGACACAGCTGCTTTAGGCTTCTTCTGTGGAATATAATGTCCAGGTGAAGAGCACAGATGGTGTGTAGATAGATGGTCAGTTTCTCAGCACATGTGCCCAGAGCCACCTGCAGGCACAAGGCACACTCTCGTTACCAGGACAATAGCCCAAATTTGCATATGAAAATCACAGGGAGCGTGTGGTAATTGGGCAGCCTGGGGGAGATGGGTGAGGGTGGGGGGGGATCAATGGTGAAGCTGAAGCTTCAGTCCAGCATATTGCAGACCTCCCAGCTTCAGGAGCAGCGTGATGAATGTCATGCGCTTGTACCGTCTTATGAGCATTGTTCGGAAATAGATGTGCCCTTCATAAATGGGCCTCATTTGTCAGTAATGTCTTCTGTACCTAGCCTTCAACCATTAATACACACACACAAACACACGCACACATATACATACGCACACACATGCACGCACACATACACACGCATGCACACACACGTGCACGCAAGCGCACACACACATGCACATAAACACATACACACTCGGACACAAACATCCGCATGCACACGCACATACAGGCACGTGCACACACACACATGCACACGCACACACACGCACGCACACACATGCGCGCGCACAAACACACACATACACACACGCGCGCACACACACACGCTCCTCCAATCTGTCTCTGACAGAGTAGCTCCTTAGCACCCCTCATCCAAGGGCAGCACAATAACAGAAATCCCCTGACTGGCCACACTTTCCATTAGCATATTAGTCTTCACATTCTTGTCCAATTTAAGATTTTTTCACTCTGAAATTGAGACTGGCAGAAAACGTTTTAGGAGTACTCATGTGTTTCTTAAGGGCAGCATTCTCCTGTCTTCTGTATGTATAATCTCTTAATGACTTCATAATCATGGGCAAAATGGACAGATAAGCGAGAAGACACGTAAACACGACATTCTGATTACACCCTTCCAGGTCAGTTCTTCATGTCCTCATCAGTTTTTTATGGTTTATAAGCAATATTAGTGTCTGTTTGTGCTTGTAAAAACTGCTCAGTGAGAACCTTAACCCGCTTCCTCCTTGCAGCTATAAACAGAAACGCCATCGCCTACACCAGTCGAGAGAGTTCAGACACAGCGCTACATCAGGCTCTGTGTGTGTGTGTGTGTGTGTGTGTGCGCGCGCGCGTGCCAGTTCATGGGTACACACAGGTGGAAACACGGTGTGTGTCCACAGCCTGGGAATGAGATCACTTCTCCTTTCTGCCCAGTAGCCCATCTTGATAAGGTTCCCAAGACCGACCTTCAGAATTCTTTGCCCGGAAGGGGCACACTGAAAGGCCTTTTTTTGTGTCTGAGCCTCTGGGGGGCTTTTGGCCCCAGGGAGGGTTCTGTTCATTCTCTGTATTTCCTGTCAGAATCTGCATAGGCCTGGTGGGAAATTGTGTACTCCTATCCATGTACTTCACATATAAACTAGCTGAAGCACTCTGGCATATTAGCAAACTAATCAAACAAACAAAAGGAAATCGCTTTTTTTATTTTATTATTTTTTTATGTATTTCATTGATGAGCGGCAGATCTGACTCCGTGGGAGAGTACGTTACGCCGTTCGGCTTTCGAGGCCAGGAAGTGGCAGCGATATGATCATTTTAGATTGTGCTGACAGACATTAATGCCTTTCTGCCAAATCATTCCTAGGTTAATAGCCCCTTGAATTACAAGGAAGTTATCAAAAGATTTTTATCCCAAAAACAATTAAAACAATTCTCCAACATAGTACTTTCTCATCTCTCATATTAATTACAAAATAAACTAAAATATCTGTATGAATGCAGTTGATCAAGTATGACTTACAGTGTTTTTAAATCACCAAGCAGTGAGGTTTCACTGAGATTTTTTTGATAGATTTCAACACTAAATAATTTATACAAATTATAAAAGTATTTCTGGAAAGTGAGAATATGCTAAATACAATCGTTTTACAACATCTATGATTCACCTTGTCAGAGTTTTGCCTAGTGTTTGACTTTTTTTTTCTTTCAATAATTTGATGCATTTTATTCCATGACAGACTTCAAGCCATTGTGGTTGTGTTTCATACCTGCCTCACTAGCTCCTCTACTGAACATACGAGGAATAGCGTAGCTGGGCACAGCGGCTGCCCGGGCATGTGCACCATTTATCTTACTTTTTCTCTGACAAGAGAAGGAAAAAATGTCACCCCTCCTTCACCAAATCCCAAAGCGACACATTATATTTGACTGTCTGTGGCACAGACATAGTGACAGTATGTCAGAGTTCAGTAAGTAATTTAACACATTTAAAACATTCACACTGTTAGCAGCTGAAGCGGTGTGTTTGTACGACATACCATTTTTTAATAACTGAAGCAGATATAAAAATGTGCTCAAATGACCCCATGACTATATGATGAATGCGTACAATACGTGCGGTGTTAATACAACGTATAAGCGGACAACAGGCCTTTGAGGGCCTTTGAGTAATTAAAACCCAGTCCCACACCAACACAATGAAGAGAACGTTATTGTCTGCCCCTTGTGCAAGAATTACATCATGTCTGCCGCAGCTGAAAGTTTCATAAAAGCAGTGTACCTGTGAGTGGTTTGCTTTATAAAAAAAAAAAACTCCCTCATATTTATCTCCAAGCCATAAACAAATTCTGATATGCCATGCATATTAATACATGCCACCCTTTCAATGCGAACAGTAGCTTCACCAGTGACCTCACGGTTTTCCCAGGGGGCTGCGCTGGCCCAAGAGTCCAGCCTGATACTGTGAAGCAGTTTCCCAGGCCTCCATCATCGCTCTTTCTTCATACAGACATCATTCCTGGGTGGCCATCTATACCATAAAGAAGCTGGCAGGCATGTTGCAGGTATGGCGTTGGAACCATCCACAGGGTGAAGCCCTATACAACACCTGTCAACTGTGCAGAAGTCCTCTCTCCTTTTAATCTGATCTATCCCATCAAAGTGTATCTGTTGCTGGAATATGGCTTTTTAAAAATGTAATTTACAGTTTGCTTCATGGTTTGTCAGTGTGTAGCCATACTGCATTTATTTGAACATCACAGACTGGGTGCTTTTTTTCTGCTCAGATATTCAGAGTTCATAGTTAATCTGAACTGTTATTTAATTTTTTGTAATCGAGGAATGCTTTTGGAGAGTGTTTTATCTTACAGATGATGAGGAAAATGTTGCTGCCAACAAGTTCCCTTGTGCCAAGGTCAGGAAATTAAATCCAGCGACCACAGCAGTGGCATTTGAACACCTCTCAAGCACACTTTTAAAGCAAACTGTTTAAAGCCAATAAAAGTGAGAATCTCAGTGTAAAATACTCACACTCATCGTTTCTGTTTTCACGAAAGAGCCTAAAATGCTCATTCACTTCAGCACAACAGCGTGGATCTCCTCTTTTGAAAGAAAGGATTTTGAACACTTGGGTGTAAAGGAGACGATCCCATGCGGTGGCTTTGGTGACTCGAATCATTTTTCAGGCTCCTTCCACTTCTGTCCAAAGGCCAGTAGATGAGGTCTGGAATTTCAGAACGATATTAAACCAATGCAGTTAACATGTTCCCAAAATTGTGTTGATTTTGCAAATGGGAAATTTGATTTTGGGGGCCCACTATCAGCAGTACAGATTCCCCCTCCCCCACCAGATGACTATTTAGTAGAATAAGCAAACGTATGGTAGTTTGTATTTGAGGTTTCTGTTCAACATTGAGTTATAAAATTTATATATGTACCTTTCTACAGTCTTTTGATTAACCACTGTTTCTAATATATTTTCTATAATTTTAAAATAGCATCAATATAACTTTCTAGTTTTGAAGGAATATGAGGTACTTTTACCCAGATGTGATTAAATTGTCATTAAAAAAATACAATAAATCTGAAGATCAAATTCAAACCCACAGCATAAGGCCATCTATTTTTGCACATTCCTTGTGGGAAAACAAACGGCTGATCTGTAATTGTCAAGACCGATTTTCTCGTTATTATCTTTGCGTAGGGGAAGCAACCCTTGCATATCTTATCGAGCGAGACACCATACGGAACATGGTATGTAGTGTAAACGACACAGAATAGAGACACTGAAACATTAACAACCGTGCATATGCATGAATTTGTATGGTCTTCTTTCTGTGCTGTTTGCAAACTGCTTATCCAAGTCATAGTTGCAGAGAGAGTGAAGAACACATCAGACAAGACAAGGCATGCTCCACTAAACAGGGCATGGGACTCATCGAAGAACATATCTGGGGTGTATTGTTGGTATCTACATCAGTAGGAGCAAAATCAGCCCCCAACATGCCACCTCCCTAACCACACACAATGGACAATATTGGTAGGGACATGTCCCTACTGTCTAAATTCAGATCTACAACCTTGAAATACATGCACACCCATCCTGGGCAGGGATCAAACCCACATTTCCACAACTCACACAATGCACCAGGAAAGAATATCAGCCCACTAACTAAAGACCCGTTTTTCTAGCTCAAGGATGCAGTCAATCGGTTCGGCAGGTGCTGATGTCACTGCCACAGTGGACGTATAGTTATGACCGCCATCTTCTGTGAGCTCCAAGGTGTGCTCAAGTGCACATCTACTCACTAAAAAGCACTCCGCAGGCAGCAGAATAACGTTCTGAATATTATTCTGAATATTTCACCTGATTGCATATTTTTTCCACTTCCTATTCAGATGTTGTAGTGCAAGTTACGTTGCGAGTGTGTGCGTGCGTGTATATGTGTGCGTGTGTGCGTGTGTGTGTGTGTGAGTGACAGAGACAGGTGGAGATAGAGAGACGGAGCGCAAGGGAGACCTCAAGACAGTGGCAACTCCATTTTAGGCCAGGGGTCTTTCCAGATTGCATGACAGTTTGAATTCCAGTCATTACAGAGCTGCAGTGATGTTTCCGATGTGAACAGTTCCACAGTTCCCAGAACAGATCAGACGTCTGAGCCGTCAAGTGGCGGGCAGCTCTGTCTGACACTTCCCATCTGTTCCAGAGTCTGGACGCTGTGCTTGTCTCTGATTCATTTTCACTGGTGAGGATATGTGCTTAATGGCTCTTATCAAACGTTTCAAATTTCAGTCTTTTCTAAGCAATTATCTTAAATTTTTACAGTAAGCATTATGCAAGGCTTGGCATATCTGGGTTATATTATAAAATGATAAAACAGTCACAGACAATACAAAGAGCTATATTTTGAACTCTTGGAGCTACATGGGTACAAGGTTGCATTTCTGATGTAGAAGTTTCATGTTTGATTCCCACACTTAACAAAACACTCTAATCCCCAGACAGCGAGCATGCTCTACCACTAACAGACGTTGTTTAAAAATAACACGTAGGAGAAGGCTACATTTTTGCTTTTTTACACACTGTCAACATACAGTAAAAGTATAGAATAACCATATCTGCAACGGAAGGATCAGTTGACCTGCAGTTTTATTTTCCATATATGAAAACTATAAAACAAAGAACAATGTCAACTTACGACATTTCCAGTGGAGCTGTCACATTCTGTTCATGGTGCGTGAGGGACAACGACGTTGCAGCCAAAAGCAAAGCGGCTAACCTCGTTTGCCATAGTAAATTATCCAACTGTATACACAGCAAAATGTGTAGGATTACAGGTTGTGTCAGTCACTGCAGATAAGCGCATTGGCAAAGCGAATAAATAATGCAAGAATGCGAGGGCTGGTTGACATCCTGCAACTTTGTTTTGGATACAAGCGTCTCACTGCCACACATTCTTACATGCGCTCAGAGGTCGCTTTTTAAGCAATTTGCAAAATCTATAGTTTAAAACTGGCAGCGCAAAACTCATAAATATCCTAAGAACCGCATTTTACAATTGCATTACAATTTACGAGGGCGCATTACATTGAAAGTCGATGACAACATGTGTCTAGCTAAGCAGCGACAATGGAATCCCTTCCAAAAGGGATCTTTTAAAGCTTCCTTGACAGGGAAATTATCTATTAATGTGACAAGCTGAGCTCTGCTGCTTTTGAAATATGTCGCCAGGCATTGCCCTACGTATGTGTTCGATAATGCGTTTGTGTCAACATTCAAATTGGAAAAAAGTGTAAGCAATGTGGAGGCACATTAATGGGTGAGCATTTGTTGAAGGTCCAGCGGGAGTTGTTCTTCTCCTAAGCAGGGATGATCTCACGCGAGGGCTGAGGGATGCTCAGTGGAGTCCTTCTCCAGATCCTCCAGTACGGTGCACTCACCCCAGGAGTAATCCTGTCTCCAGCTGGGACTGAAAGGTCATCCTGAGCCTTGGAGACCTGACAGCCTTAGAGGAACATCTGAAGGGGTGTTGGCAGGAGGGAGGCACCCATACATCTGAGCCAAGTCCTGCAGGAACTGTGAGAATCGTAACCTCCTCCCAGGTCACATGACCCTCACCTTTTTCCTCAGCTTCCAGAATTTTTCAGCTACAGTCAACCCAGCAATTTTTTTTTGCCAGTAGACAAGAACCACATGCAAATAATAATAATATGTTTCTAGAGTTTATTTTTCTGTTTTTCCAGTGAGTTCTACAAATCTACAGACTCTACAAAATATAAGGAAAGGGCCATTATCTGGTCTCAACAATGACATTTTTCTAGGTAAAAAAGGTAGTTGGAAAAATCTTTGTTCTGTAATGAATTCTGATAGCACATAGTGTGCATGATGTCTGGATATAGCTTTAATAGTGCCACAAAATAGTGACAAAGAAGTTTGTAGAAACAGCCATTATCATATGTAATGCCCATTTCCTCAAGCTGTTACCTTAAATTAGGTCACTTGGAAATGTACACGTCATGCAAACACACGGGCAGGTTTGAATTGGTCAGCTGTTCCAGCACTTGCCAACTGTTTGCTGTGTACAGGCTAAGTTCTGCTTTTTTGGTTCACTCAAACGATTGCAGTAGAAACACTGTTCACTTACAAGCTATAATGAGTGCGATTTCCATTGATATTACATGTTAAGGCATGGTCTGTATGTTTAAATATCAGAACCTGATTGTCTGTACCGGGGTGAATAGGTATATTCCATATACAATCTACAATGCACTGCACTGCAGCTAAAAATGTACGGCAAACAGGACCTTTAGACTGTTTTTAAAATGTTGTCAAAGCAGTGTGAGGAGGTCGTCAAGGTTACAGGGGAACTTAATAGAGCAAAGAACATGGTGGCTGTATATTTTATGTTTTTGTTTTCATTTTTGGCATGTCAGTAGGACCAAAACCAAACCTCGGAGTAATTCTTTTCTACTGCCAGTGTACGACATATAATCGAGAAGAAAACATAAAGTAAAAATGACACAAAAACATCAAATGCGGTGCAGATTTACAGTCATTAGTCTGTCAACAATGTCTGAATCTTACAATGTTTCATTCTTCTTCTTTTGCAGTTAAACTGCTCATTAAATGAAATAAATACGAGCATGTTGGGAAACTGGAAGTCATTTACATTGGGTCACGCTGACAATCACCAAGGTGAATGCTGTGAACTTGCATTTTATAAAAAGAGAAAAACAAACACCCAGCACACAGATATGAAAAGAGAAAACACTGCAAATGTACTGGGTGAATGTACAGGTTGAATGTATGATGTGAATGTATAGGTCATTATATGGGGTGATGGTACAGGGTGAATGTATGGGATCAATATATGGGGTGATGGTACAGGGTGAATGTATGGGATCAATATATGGGGTGAATGAATGGGGTGAATGTGTGGGGTGAATGTTCAGGGTGAATGTTCAGGGTGAAAACACAGGGCGAATGTATGATTGTAGGAGGTAATCACATATGTGTATGCCCAAACACAGGGGCAGAGCTGCTAAGTGGTCATCTGAGTCCAGTACGTGAAAAATCTGGCCAGGAGACGACAGAGGTGCTTCCATGCAGCTTCCGCGATCCACAGGCAAAACTGGGGGGTGTACAAGTACCTCATCAGCTCCCGTTCATCAGCTCCTCTTCATCAGCTCCTCTTCATCAGCTCCTCTTTCATTCCTCTGGGCCTGCTGCCGTTACGAGTCATTCAGAGATCAAGGATCGGGCCACAGCTGGGGGGATGCTGTCAGCAGCTGCAGGTGTTTGCGCTGAGAGCGAGGAGAGCCAGAAGGGGACACTGTCTGCATAGCCAGCCAGGTGAGAGCAGTGTAACAGCAGGGTGCTGTCCGAGGTGCTGAGCAGGTGAGGGGTGCGCTTCAGTACCCACCGGGCCGATGTGCTCACCAGGCCGGCTCTGTATTACAGCAGGTCTGTCCACAGTACAGCACAGGTGAAATCTGTGCTGTTCATGATGCTCAGCATGTCAAATGTGTAACAGCAGGGCTCTGTCTGGGTGTTGACCAGGTGTTACACTTTAGAGCATGTCACTGAGAACGTTTCAGTGATTTCTGGTGGTGTGTTTGCCCAGATTTTAAAGGTATAATAAAAGTATATAGTTTATGTAACTTGAAGTTAATTCACAAAGAATTATATGAACATTTGGATAAAGAAAATGGACACCTGGAAAGTTTAATTTAAAAATTTAGTTCCTTAAACAACATTCTAATCGGAGGTCAATAGTCCAATGGCACACATACATTCTCACACACACACACACACACACACACACACACACACACACACACACACAAAATGCTGATTCAAGGTGTACAGTATATGGGGGACATAGAGGGTGAAGTTGGACAGGGGACAGACGGCCATCAGAGGCGTTGACAAACACAGAAGGAGGGTCAAGGAACTCACTTAGCAAGTATGAAGAACCCGTTCATAAATCAAAAAGTACAGGGACATGCTCGGTGTCAGATCCTGATGAGAATTGCTGAGGAGCAACGTGAGCAGACTACAGCAACTGATAAAGCTCAGGCCTCCAAAGACTTCCTTAAGAGACACCTTCACTTTTATGTCTTTCACGTTAGTGATGTACACACATTATAGTGACACACGTGGACAAACATGCACTGAATCTCCTGCATGTAGGTATATTAATATCAATATTTATGAGGTTTTTGCACACACATGGTTTTCTTATAGACAACTGAGAGTCAGAATCAACATTACGTAGTTTTGACGAGAAGACCAATTAGTATCTGAATTAAGAAACTTCACACGCAAACCTGTACTCGACTGGAGAGCAGTGAAGAGAGATGCTATTTAAAAGCTGATATGCGTCACATCCAGCTGACTTAATGAGTGGAAATGCTGAAGTAAATGTTGTCCCTTGGAGTACCTGTGTGAGCATAGCGCACCTGTGTCACAGCGAGAACGAGGAGTGGATGAGTAGGAAACATCATCGACAGCAAACTGGAATATCGGTTTCCAGAAGTCGCCTTTCATGAGTATGGCTACAAAGGCAGCCTGTGCATCTTCTCTGAGTCATGGGACAGACAGTGCAGGTCCCAGCTGTCCATGTGCTGACATACGGAGCAGAAGTCACGCGTGCGACGGATCGTATGATGTGTGAGAGCACAGCTGAGTCTGCTGTATGTCAACGGCTTAAGGGCAGAGTGCATTCAAGCCGTGTTGTACCATACCTTCCTTTCAGAGTCCGTGAAGACCTCAGGGAATGCTGCTTATTTTGTTAGCGTTGAGAGCCATGTAAGTTATATGCTTTTGTAATGCTCAGCTGATGGGCATGTTAAAAAGCATTGTAGCAGTAAACTTTAAAAAAGGTCAAAACACTGAATGGTAATGGTAGACCACGACTTAAATAAATGTCCAGTAAAATATTAACCTTCTGCAAATCTCACAATGGAATATTACATGAATGCAATTTGCTATTTTTTTCTTTTATTTTTTTTATTTGCTTTATTATATTTCTTTGTAATGGTTTTTAAATTAGTTGTGGAAAATGCACAAGCATTTCAGTAAAATACATTAAATTGCACATGTTTAGACTGGCTGCTAGTTTGTTGGAGCTTTGCATTTAAAATTATTCTTGGTCTTAGTTAATAAAGTAAGGCAATATTGAAATTCACGATTTTATGTATGTCTTTTTTTTTTTACTAGTGCCAAGGGGTATCATAGCAACCTGTACTGAAGTTAAACTCAGCGACAGTTGTGTCACAACATTGTATGTGAACCACAGTTTTGTATTCTGTTCTCCCACAGCAAACTGTTGCCACAGTCCCAGCATGCACCTCACCAATGTCTGTAGGCAAAAGGATTTGGAAAAACAGCAATATGCCACTTCTCATTTAGCAGAGGTAAGAAGCCCTCCCACAACTGACCTTGCTGTTGACACACACAGAAACACACACACACACACACACACACACACACAATGTGCTTTCACATTACACCTTTTGAAATACAATCACTACTGATGACTGTACTCACACACTCTAGCTGCCTGCCCCAGGTTTCCTCAGCTGCTTTGAATCGTTCCCAGAGAGAGAAGTGCATTCCCCCCAAACCCAGCTGAAGTTTCTGAGGTGGTGAGCGGTGTTGGACGATCAGGGCATGAAAGGATTGCATATGGGATAGCAGATAGGAAGGCCTCCGGAAGTGTCCATGTCTGGGAGCAAAAGCAGCCTGGAAGATCTCCACTTCCACATTTCCACACACTCCACTTCACTCTCTGGTTTCCGTGTTCTGGACCTCATTCATTACCTCACATTGCTACACCAAGCCTTCCACACCTTGGACATTTGCATGTGTGTGTGTGTGTGTGTGTGTGTGTGTGTGTGTGTGTGTGTGTGTGTGAGAAACACTGACTGTAGTATAGAACAGCCTTGGACACAGTAACAAGATAGTAACAAGATAAAAGTACAGCATGTATGCTGGCAACACTTCTGAACCAGGGCCTAAAATCTGAGCTCACCACCGCCGGGACTGATGAAAGAAAAAAAAAATTGTTAATCGTTCCTTCAATGGCTTCAAAGACGCTGAAAATGGCGATCCACGCCTGCCGATCTAGGCTCTGGCACGTATGTTTGAAAAACGTGTGAGTAGGCGCGTCGAACATCTGCTGTCGGGAGCCCAGCTCCATGCGGAGGCAAAGAAATATGCGACAGCCCGGCCAATGGACGTAGGGTAATGAAGTCATGGACACATTTTTGGACTGTGGTGCCAGTGTTTTCTTTGCGAGGGCCATTGAGAGACATGATGAAAGACAAACAGCCCAGCCGACTGGCTGAAACAACAAGCCCCAATGGGATGGATAAGCAGCAGTGACACTGATGGTGTTTGTGCAGCTCTGGAGTTCAAAGTGGGAGGGCAGGGGAAATTAGGAGCATTTCCCTGGCAACCAATACGAGGAGAACACAAAACGCATCTGACAGCGAGAGCGAATCCGCTATCTGTCCCTAGCGTCTGAAATCACCTTGCATGCTCTTCCAGCACGCCGGCGGATTAACTGCAAGGGGTTTCGCCTCCATCCGCGCACCGAGCAACGTAAATGCCAAGCCGCGCTTCCGCGATAATTGCGATATATTGAGGGAAGTTCTGGCGTGCCAGTGAAGCAGCCCGAACCTGATACAAACATCTGTGGATTATACATCTTAATGAAAAGGAAAGTGCGCTGGCTGACGTTTAGGATATCGTGCAATTACGCTGCTCTCGCGCGCGGAGTGACTTCGCTCTTTGCGTGTCTGGCACGGTGTCGCGCTCCTTTTCTGTCGGATAATGGATGTTCATTTAAAGCTGGTGTTGTATCTCTACGCATTCATCGAGTGCCACATGTAGCACTATTGCAGGTCGTAGACTGTAATGACTCATCAATGCCTTGCTCGGCACAGAAGCAGCAGGTGGGCTAGCTTTTATGTTACAGAACTCATGTTTAAATGTCAGCGCAGATCTCTAGAGCGGAACTCTGGATGTCTCCTCACCATAAAACGTCAGCTACTTCAGTAAAATTCTCCTATTATATAAAAATAAAGGATTTTAAAAATGCACAAAGATAGAGGAGTATTCAAGTAAGAGATACAGAGGAAGTGCTTCCATAACACTACATTTCCCAGAATTCGGTTTAGCTTAAATACTTCCAGTCACCTGAACAAAGTTAAACATAACAGTCTAGGTGACCAAATAAATAATGATTTTTACTTTTAAAACCAAATTCTTTACCCTGTGCAGTCAGGGCCCAGAAGGAGATTTAATTAACATTAATGGATTTTAGTGGATTAGTGTTGTTTATCTCAACCCACTAATTCTCACCTGTATCCCTGAGGCTTTACCAGTTCTTATTTTAAAAAAAGGTATCATGCATATACACCCCCAGCTGTTGTACAATATGTGCATCTGAAAGTGAAATTATACTTCTCACTGGAGCCCAGGAGCCAAAGTGCCACTGTTTTACCATTCAAACTGCACTTCAGGCACAAACCTTTAAAAAGTAGGCAACAGCTCAAAAAACTTCTGTGAATGTCGAAACACATACATATACAAACACGCGCGCGCACACACACACACACACACACACACACACACACACACACACACACACACACACACACACACACACACACAAAATGTGCCCATTGATTTGTAATGCATGCAAATTGAAAAAGTCTTGCATCCGAACCATTCGTAATCCCCTTGTAAATTAGCTGAACCTGTAGGACTTAATTTGTTCAGGATGATTTATGGCACCTGATCAGTCTAGTGCCACAGGCACTGCATGGGACACTTGACCACTCTGAAAAACGAGCGAGAGTGGAGAAACAGAGAGGGAGCATGAGCCCTCGCTGATAACCCCCGCAAGCAGCAACTCTGCGGGAGCCCGACTCCTGTGTTTTACAAATACCCTTCGCCTAGCTGGACAGAGCAGGTCAGCTCCACCTCCCAAGTAACAGTGGGTGTGTCTTCTCATAGACAGACACTTTTTTTGTCCAGTCACAAAAGAGACAGAGGACAGATTTGCTACAATGATGCTTTGGATGGTAGAATCCAATGTCTGTATGCAAGACATGCCTGCCCTGAAGCATTTCATGTATATTTTAAAGGACAAGTGTTAACTTCTTTTACAGTAGGATGGTGCTCAGTGTAGAAGAGCTTATATGGTTGATAACTGGGTTACTACAATGGTGACAGCAAAAGGTCAGCTGGTGCCCTGAGCTACTGTCATGTGTATCTAGTTTAGCATCTAACCCTCTTGCCTGGAAAGCTGTACATGTTGTACTACAATGGGTTCGATCCCTCCCCAGGGCCACAACTATTGCATTGGTGCTAGTTAACCTGGATCAACAGGGCTGAGTGTCAGACACCCTTGTAGTGGGTATTTGAAGGGGGAGAGTAGTGTAACAAAGTCCAGGATACCTAAAGATATACAGGTGTCAGAAAGCCAAACAGACAAACAAGTAATTTGTAATTGGGAATTCATTAATGAACTATAATAAGTATCATGTGTTTGAGTATTTTATGAATGACACATTAGAGAAATGCATCTGCCGTATTCAGTGCTAAAGTACATATAAATTCTGAAGTGCCTTCCAGCCTTGCGGTGTCTTCCCAGCGCTCGTTGGTGTGTATTGCTTAAAAGCTTCAGAAGCAGATAAGAACAGAATGCGGCGTGACTACAGATGTTTTTTTCATTATAACCTTAAAGAGGAAAAAAAAGCGGAGACATCCACTTTTCTTCCTGATACCACACGTCTTTCAGAAGCCATTAGTTTTTTAAAGGTTGTCAGAAAAGACAGGGCCAGCATCACACTTGGCATTTTTAATGGTGACACCTGCTTTCTCACAGAACCAGAGATTGTGGAGCTGCTCTTACGTGCCCCCCCACCCACCAAACAGTGCCTCTCATGGCGGGCAGAGGCTGTCCCTGCCACCCCCTTTGCACAGATGTGTCTGTGGGTGATTTTGAGGAGGCGGGGCTGACTGATATGTCATGTGACACGAGGGGACCAATAGTGTTGCATGTTAGCAACTTGTATTGCAGCACATCTACTCAAGAGTGTTCCAGAAAGAAGGACAGAATTGCCTCAGAGTGGCATAGTGATTTAAAGCACCAGTGCCCAGCTAACACTACCTAGGGAGAGTTATTCCACATTACCTAAAAAGGTGTCCTGAGAGTAAGCCAATAAGTCTCCCACCAAGTAAATTCATCCCATCACCTTTGACTATTCCACGCCTTTAACTACCATCTCAGCAGTCTTGCCCACAATTCCACAGGTCTCTGTCAGCCTCAGACCTCTTCCCAGTAATAAGGCCCTTCGGTATGCAGGAAATAGTGCAGAAGCTAGGTGTGGGAATAGAAACTCCTCGAGGTCATTGTGGTTATGAATATTCATGTGTGAATGCTAATGACTTTTGCTCACAGTGCCTTCACATATACACAGAATTTAATCATGAGATTTCTTTATATATGCTCTGATACATGGCACACCTCAGGTAACAAGTCAGTTTACCACTAAAATCATAAAATAATTATGTTCTTCAGTTCTTTACAAAAGGTATGGCATCATTTCTATTAATTTTCCTGTATCTGTTATTCTGCCATAAGAAATTTAATGTTCAGTGTTGCGTTTTTCAACATTGCTTAAGCCATCTTCCTGTTTTAATCACACAGAGGACCTGCAGTCAGATGTATCTTCCATATTACGCTTTAATTGGAAAAACAATTAAATTTAAACAATACCAGAAACAGATTAGTAATACAAAGACATGCCGATGATATGTGTCCTAAAACATGCAGGGAAAAAAAAGGATTCAGTGTGAATATAGTTTCTGACATACAGTTCCTCTGCCCTCTGTAAACATGATTAAGCTTGTGCTCATCATTATTGTTATTAAATTTGTCCAGCAACAGAATTTAAATTCTGATTCAAAGCCATGGTTTTAATTAGCATTTTATATAGAAGGCTTAAAAAATTATGTTTCTAAAAACAGAAAGATTTTGTAGTTTTCTTATATAAAAGTGGGCCTTTTATTGGCAAGTGATGAATGAAAAAATTTAAATCATACTCATTTATTACAAAGTGTATTTGTGCAATTAGTTGCATATTACATGGTGTTAATTACATTTCTGTATGTGCCTTGGGATGGGCCACATGTAATAAGATTTGCTTTTTACATCTGAAGACTTACTTTTATCAACACACACACACACACACACACACACACACACACACACACACACACACACACACACAGTGTCCAGACAGGTGCAGATGATCTTCAGGGTGGTCATGATGATCCAGATGTTTCTCCACAGCCATTTCTTCTCACTCAGCTTTGAGGCTGTCACCTGAAAGCTTTTTCTCAGTAATTTCATTGGCTTACATCGCTTGCCAGTGAGAGGTTATCAAATCAGTGCACAGAATAACCAGCTCAACCAGCAACAAAGCCTATCTACCTCTGCCAAAATTACTGCTGGCTGTAAGTACAATTTTTCATCAGCCATGGGGCACATCTTTTATTGTTACCTTATATCAAAATTTTAGTGCAAAAAAATAAATAAAACATTTCTAGTATTATGCTTGATGCTCCAAAACGTGTTATGTTTGATGCACTAAAATAAACTAAGAACAAAAAACAAAAACAAAAAAAAAATACATATATGAGAAACAGAGTCTGTGAGTAATGGTTGCTGAAAAATGTTAGTACATTTTAGCAGCTCCATAAATACAAGCTTAAAGATCCCTGAGGGAGCACCTAATGCCACAGCAATTTAAGAAAGATCGGAGGAACAAAGAATGGAATTACAACGATTATCCATTAAAAGCAATCTTACATTAAGATGACCTGGGGGGCTACAACTGCAGATTGAAATATGTAACATGACTTTAAACAACAAGGAACGATCAAGCATGTTGGGTGAGATGTGGGGGGGGGGGGTTCCCATGACATATTAGCTTCCTAGGATGCCAGGAGCAATAAGAAGTAATGTCAGTCAGGGAAAGGAAACTGAATGGAGAAACGTATTAAGACTCTTCTCTGTGTTGTCCTGGATATTACAGCAGTTAGCAGTAATCAATACAGGAAAACTCAATTATCATTATCATTAGATCTGCAAGTTCTGATCCTGATTTCAACATTTTAAAATTATTTTGATATGACATTGACACTCCACTGTTCTTGTGTGTGTATATGTGTGTGTGCATCCATGCATGAGTGTGTGCGTGTGTGTGTGTGTGTGTGAGTTGGAATTGCTGTAAAGCACCTCTGCTGACTTGTCTCTCGTGTATAAGGACCCCTGCTTCATTTGTGAATGTGAACATACACAGCTAAGTTGGCAGTGTTCATATGGATCCACACTGACCAAGGTTTCCGTCTGTGTCAGTGACTCTCCCTCACCACTCAGTCATCATTCTCACTCTCTAGCCTCGCTTACATCCCTTCATAATTATGCTCTTTTGTTTAGCCCTCTGTCACTTTCCCTCAAATAATTATTCTACAGGATTAGGCTAATTTACTACTGGATTCAAGAGGATTTTCCGTAGCCCTGAAGGCCCAGATAGATTGGCAGTTCCTGCAAGCGGCCTTTATAATTCTGCATTGACTGCAGATCTCCTTATTTCTTTGTTGGTTGTAAACCTTGAGAATTTTCTTTTTATAAATGACAGCTGCCTTATGGTAACAAAGCAAGCTGGCCAGCTCCAGAATCTGGCCAGCTCCAAGCACATTCTCTGGCACAGACTCTCGGTACTATCAATGTTATGATGGACATCCATGATTTCCAGTATATTAGGCATAAGCACTACAAAAGCCAAGCTTGCCTTCTACTGAAGCAACAAACCTTGCCATGTTTACAGGCCTGTTATTGGCCTCCTGGAAACTCATAATGCTGCCTGGAGCCTTTTCCCAAACAGAGCACTACAAATGAAAATGTGAAGTGATGCTGATGTGTGGAAAAAGGACTAATGACTCAGCAGATCTGCCAAGGTCCATATACATGGTGTAGCAGGGCGCACCTATCGCAGACTGACTGATGTCTGTCTACCCTCATGCAGCCTGTCCTGTATGCTGCGTGTTGTTGACAGCTGCTAGCCAGCAGATATCAGCACACCCACTGAACCTGGCACACTTGCTCTTCACTAGGGTTTCAGTGTGACCAGTGCCCCCCCCCCCCCCCACCCGACCAACAGGGCTTTGACCCGCATCTTTCACCTTCGGCTCTGTTATGACAGGTCTCCGTCAAGCTATGGCCCTTGTAACTTAAGCCAGACACTCTGAGCTTCTTAGTGGTATCATACATGGATGGTGTTGGTGCGGCTCAGCTTCCACTGTGGCACACATGCCTCCGGGCACGAGCTGGCGTCACCGTCTCTCTTTTGCAGGTTGCCCTAACAGCCCTTTTCACATCATTTCCTGCCAGGTCAAGCTGCTTCATTACACTGTTTTATAGTATTTCCAGGGGTCATAAAAGAGTGCAAGGTGTGCTTTAGGGTCACTTTTACAGGCCTTGTGGACATTCTCATCACTTCCAGCATAATAGCATGATTTGTATATAATTTTTATGAGGTCCTTTCGTTTTTGCAGAAGCCAGCATTTTTCTGAGGTTAACCCAAGATGAGAGTGTTGGAGTCTTGCCTTTCTTCCCTGCTCTCAGCTGAAATGGTATGATGAAATGAGTCCAAGTAATACTTATCTCAATGTCTTGGTGCTCCATTTTATCACACAGATATGAAATGCACAAATATGACCAACTTGTTATGGACATTCCCTGCTGGAGCATCTCAAAATCCCATGTTACTAACAACACATTTCCTATCAAACCAGGAAAAACCCTCTGTTTTTTTTCACTAGAAGTCTTACATGAGTAGATGACTGAACACTGTGTCACACTGAATCCTATGTTGAAGTTAATTTTTTTTTTTTATTAATCTCTTATTAGTCCCAAAACAGGCAAATTCACTCTCTGCATTTAACCCATCCCCTGGGGGAGCAGCTGGCAGCCATTTTTCCATGCCCAGGGAGCCAGCAGGGAGTGTCTTGATCAGGAACACACCTGGCGCCTGGGCTGGGGTTCAAACCACGAGACGTCCGCATGCCAGCCTGACGTCCAACCCATAGAGCCATTAACAGCTTCTAGTTCCATTCTAAGTGCATAATAGTGCTGAAAACTCAATCAGTGACATGATAATGTGTCTGGAGGACACGGTTTTGCACTACACCAGGTTTTACACAAAATCTTACAAAGCTATAAACTCTTACTTGCAAACAGCTTAGTATGAGGGTGAGTACCACAAGAGATGCATGAACGCCACATCACAACGCAACATTTATACCGCCTGATGTTCTAAAGCGTTATTTTATGCTTGAAAAATATACTGCAGGTGAGAGACTGGCTGTGCCTAAACAGCACTGCCAAAAGGCTGACATGCTAGGGCCCCATGTGTCACATGGGGGCTTCAGCACCCCTCCGAACAGCAGCGGAAACTGACCATCGCTCTCACGCAGCAGCCTGACTGCCTTTTGTTAGAGCAAATCATGTTTTACTTAGAAACAGAATCTTCAAAATTCAGAGAAAAAACAGAGAAGAATGGAGCACGTTGGTCATGCTATTGTATTATAATGAGTCACAAAATTATCCCGTCTGCCCCGCGCAGACTCCAAGCCATTTGCAAAGTAGAGGGTAAAACTAATTTCCCATTATGTCAGCAGTCTGACAGCGGGCTCTTACAGTGCCGCTTCAGCTCCGTGTAGTAAAGGGCAGTAAACTGACAGATTTCGTGGCTCGGCTGCCACCGTGCCAGACAGCCTGATCGGTCCTCTGCTGGCATAAATTTGGTCCAGAAATTCTTTAAGCGCAAGCGGCCAGATGGACAGATCTGCAGTTCGTCTGCAGTGGGAGTACAAGAAGGACATCCGTAAGTGCAATTAAGGGGCATGAGAACGGTCTTTGTCTGCCCGTCGCATCGCAGAAGATTTTGAAGCATGCGTTTATTTATTTATTTCTTTGGTCCGTGGCGTTTGTAGCTTGGCAGCTGTGGCCGTTGTGTGATACGCTTCTCCAGGAGATGATTTGTTTGTACAGCAGTTTTTCTTATGAAGAAAGGCTTACGTTGGACAGCTCACTCTCATTCCAACACTAGAGCAAACATCTATAACCTTCTGTGCCCTTTATACTGCTAGTCTATATATATATATATATATATATATATATTTACACACACACACACACACACACACACACACAGTCATTCTGTGTACATACACCTTCACTGGTGGTTAATACCTATAAACAGAACTGTGAGAACTGTTTTTAATATTTTAATATTTATATTTTTTATATTTTATTTAACAGTTTTATATTATATTTTTATATTATTATTATTATTATTACTTTTTTTATTAAAAGTGCAAGATAAATTTTTGCTTGTGTAATTAGCACCTAACAGTCCACAAAAGTAATGTTTTTGTCTCAGTTTTTGGTCTTTCCTCTGTTGTCCACAGACAAAATAACTGCAGAAAATGGCAATGTTTATACACGTGTGACCTCATGCATACTCAAAAAGGGCACGCCACAATCCATATGGTTACTTCGAGGGGAGGGGGGCTCCAAAAACTCTCGCACTCAGATTTATGCTTATTGGAATCAATACGTATTTAATAAGTATTTACATGCAAAAAGAGGGATATGTATTGTTTTTACAATCTGAACTTGTCTGTAAAAAATCTGAGATCCATGCATATGTTTACTTTTAATGAGAAAACTAAGATTTTAATACACAAGGGGCCAAATGATCAAACTACTATACCTATCCCTGGGCAGTGGGCTCCTCTTTACTGCGTGCCTGATTCAGGTCTGGACCGATACGGCTGGGGAAGGCAGGCGCAGCCCTCTCGGGACACTCTGTGCCCTCTCCAGGTTTAGTCAGCCTGAAGGCAGAAGTGCGGAGAGGGCCAGGCCTGCCTGCAGGGCGCACACAGAGAGGCCTGTTCACCCAGCATGCAGCTCTTCAAGATTAACCACACTGTTTAATTAAAACAATCCAACTGCTTGTTATAACTACACTACCAACTGTTGCAGACTCTGCCGCAGTAAAGGAGTGCTGATCATGTTATTAGTATAATGTGTTTGACTTTAAATCATTAGTCTAAGAGCATCTGTTTCCAGAGCCTTTTATTAATATAGAGGTGTATAAAACTCTGACTCATCTTACAGTACTATGGGTACTAATATCATGTATGCCAAATTTTAAAAAATAATTGGCATATCATAAAACGGAACTTCGGAACAGTTCAAATGTTTAAACATTGTCACCACTGCTATACAACGATAGAACACGGATGAGTGTAAACCGTTTGTTCCTGTGTGCCTTCTTCCTTTTTAGACTAAATGTGGGGCTAATCTGTGGCCTGCTTTATAGCGCCTTATATAAAGCATGCTATCAGAGAGGGTATAAATAGCTCGGGCACAGATGGCTTGAGGCTAGCACACAGGGATGCCAGTTGGCTCTTTGGACCGCCCTTCTGCCATCTAACAAAGGGAAAAAAAATATATAAGTATTTACAAGCATTCTAGCAAGCTTATTCCCTGTTCCTAACTGGTCCTAATTAACAGACCGTGGTCGAGTTATCCAAGGGTTTCCCAGCCGTGATAAAAAGTAATAACAGCAAAAAATTAAATGCAAAGATACACAAACACATACAGAAATAGAAAATAAAATGTGCGAATGGCATCTCTATGTGACCTTTGACATTTAGTTCAGCTGTACACTCATCCATCTGTTTCCGATTACTGCCTTACAATCAGCCTCGCTGCAATCTGAAGGCTGTATCACAACAGTACTGAATACACATTATTCATTATTTTTTATTCATAGAAGGCCCTTAGAGAAACTTTGTCAAATTCTTCATCTGCTTTTAACCTGGAGTTGGGGG
>JABJVR010027816.1:0-33473 GCA_025773905.1 Chitala chitala
GGGTCACTTCTTAGACTGCTGCCCCCGCGACCCGGCCCCGGATAAGCGGTAGATAATGGATGGATGGATGGATGGATTATACACATGATGCCTAATTAATTAAAACCATCAACACCTGATAATACGTGCTCAAGTCATCAACACACAATACTAAATGTTGCATTGACAACACTAATGCTTAGCAGAGAACATGCAAAGATAACCTAAAACAAAATGGCCTAAAGACCCCTTAGGGCTATCTGTGTCATAGGAATTGGGATCCATCTGTCTTTTAATGGGATCTATTTGTCCAGTGACTTAGCACTGGCCAACAGTGATTCTCCTGCACTCCTGACAAGCATCTGGTCAAACACGAGCACAGCAGGCCTTTGCGGTGGTCAGCCAAGCACACACTCCTTAATCACATAAGTACATGCTGTGTTTTGTTTCTGCATAACAGGTGGAGGTTAATGACATAATGCACATCTGCACAAGTGTTTTAGAAAACCTCGGTGAGATCATCTGCAATGCATTTTATCCCCTGCACATTCCGAGGCAGTGTTTAAGTGTGACATAAGCTGCAACATAATGGGAAAATGTAACGTCTGTGGTGCTTATCATGCTAAAGCATATTCATCAGATAGCGATAATTTTTACTAAGCCTGACTGCCTCAGCACATAGTACAGCTTGTGGTGTAAAAACATCAACGTGGTTTTAAAAAAAAAAACATTTTTTTGGCACTTTGCCGATTGCCAAGCATTCCACTGTGTTGCAACAGTCTGCTGCTTCCCAGACGCTGCTGGCTCAAAAAAACTGTGTGTTCTTTTCTGCTTTCCAATCCTGGACTCGCTCTTAGTTCTTCCAACAAGGAATTTCCCAGGTCAATCGGAACTCCGCCCACTCCAGAGGGGCGGGCTGGAATGTTACTCAAGTATTTATTGTCAGTCATGAGTGCACGTCAGGCAGTCCTGCAAAAGTAGAACATGAAACTATAACAGAAGCAGACAGGACACTAGGGAAGCCGGAAAAGTGACATTTTTACAGGCCAACCGTGTGGGTTAAAAGTGATTTTTTTGGTGTCATACTGGAAAATGTAAGTAAGGCTTAATTTACTTATTGTGATAGCAGAAGACTTCACTTGCCATGTTAAAGTACACAGGCCTGGTTTGTCTGAGGTTTTGTGCAACTGCCAGATGACTAGAAGTTTATCTCTGCAGAGATGAAGACTGATTCCTTCGTCATGACCCCCATGGGCCAGGGTTTCCAGCGCAAGCTTGGCACTGTGTGCATCTTTGGCACAGGTGACTTTGGGCGCTCTCTGGGCTTGCGGCTGCTCCAGGCCGGATATGGGGTGGTTTTTGGGAGCCGGCGACCACAAAACTCCAGCCTGCTTCCTCGAGGGGCCCAGGTGCTGAGCCACGCCAATGCAGCCAAAGCATCCCACATTATTATCCTTGCCGTGCACCGGTCCAACTATGACTTTCTGATCCCCCTGGTGGATGGGCTAGCAGGGAAGATCTTGGTTGACGTCAGCAATAATCTGCGGCAGAACCAGTACTCCGAGTCCAATGCTGAGTACCTCAGCAAACTTGTTCCTGGGGCTTCAGTAGTCAAAGCCTTCAACACCGTCTCTGCATGGGCACTGCAGTCAGGAGGTCTGGATGCTAACCGCCAGGTAATGATTCATTACCGTGTGTGCAATAGATTATTGTCTTCTGCACTGTATGAAATGGCATTCAAAGGGCAATATTGCGACTGCATTCTGGCATATTAAAATATTACTTTGTGGAGAAATCTAGGCAGATGAAAGCATTGCCCTGGCATCACCTGCATTTGTTTCAAAAAGGACAACATAAAGCAAGACTGTTTAAATTACTGTATGTTGCATGTACTAATCTAGGCTGTAATTGCTCAGAAAACAATATTTCCTCCCCAGTGCCATTTCCTGAACACTTATGCCAAGACGACCTCATTCTGTTAGGGAACGAACACTGTGGCTCCTTTTTTGTGGAAGAAATGAATAGAAATAAAGTGTCTAGGTAATGGCACAGCCACTGAAGTCAAAACTAAATTTTACTGGCCTTTTATCAGCTATGAGTCCCCATCTTTGTGTGTTTGCTGGATGGTGGGGAGAAAAAGGCAGCTCAGAACAGAAAGGGAGTGTGGTTTGTTTACAGGTATGTTCCACTGCTGCTGTTTGATTAATTCCACAGGGGGTGGGGGTGGGATGTTCTGCATTAAATGTAGACATAAATAGAGCTTTTCAGTGCCACGCGGCATCTAGAGAGAAATCACCCTGTTTGATCAAAGCGGGGGAACCGCTGAGAGGTCGCTGTCTCAACACAGAATGCTAATGCTGTGGTTCCAAGCTGTGCGGGATGCAACGTGCAATAGTCAAGTGTGCGTCGCTCACAGATGGGGAGTTTAGAACCGTGTCCTGTCTGCAGTCTCAGTGTGGAGTCATGACACTGCTGTATTCACCCTTACTTCTGTCTTACATCACGCTTAGGTGTCAGTGGGCTGGCAAGCTAATTATACCCCTCTGTCCACTGTATGGGCCTTACATAACTTTCACCCCGAAGTCTGTACAGTGCCGTTAGTCACTGGTCATAGTTACTACTCATTGGCATACGGGTATTTTTACTGGAGTGCCCTAGTTAGCAGTAGGACCTTCTCCTATTCTTAGCCATAATCATCATTCCTGACCATCTATGCCACCTGCTGTTTGCCTGTGAATTTATACTGCTTGGTAACTCTAGTCTCAGTCAGAACTGATGTCTTCCCATCTTCACCATTATGCAGGTTCTGGTGTGTGGGAACGACAGCGAGTCGAAGCAGGTGGTGGTGGACATAGCCCATAGCCTCGGCCTTACAGCTTTGGACAAAGGGTCTCTCTTGGCAGCCACTGAGATTGAAGAGTACCCCCTGCAGCTGTTCCCTCTGTGGCGGCTGCCCGGAGCCGTGGCTCTTGGCCTCACAGCCTCCCTTTTCCTCTACGTGGTCACCCTCGACGTGATATACACAAGAGTCACGAGTGGACAGGACATCTCCTTTAGGATCATGGTTTCCCTGGCCAACAAGGTGTTCCCCATGGTGTCGCTGATAATGCTAGCCCTGTGCTACCTTCCCGGAGGCCTCGCCGGTTTCCTTCAGCTCTACAATGGCACCAAGTACAAGCGCTTCCCTGACTGGCTGGACCGTTGGATGCTCTGCAGGAAACAGATGGGTCTGCTAGCCCTGGCCTTTGCTTTCCTACATGTCCTCTACACACTGGTCATACCTTTCAGGTACTACGTAAGGTACAAGGTTGTCACTTGGACAATTTCTCAGGTGAGACACAACCTCTCTGTTCAAGTTGAAATGACATCTATCCACCATACAGCTACTGGTTATCTTTAAAATTCTGTCAGGAAATGATGCACATTTAATACAAGACCAAGTACAGACAGCACTGAAATGTTATACTGACTACCAGTATTATTTGTCCTACATATAAATTTGCTGAAGATAATACATATCAACTGTCATGTCGCCGTGTCAAATCTTGTGCGTATAGCTGTCATCTTGTCACTGTATGTACCAGAACTACAACAAAGTGTTTTGTTTTTAATTTTTTTATGTTTGTCATTTTCTGTTGTGGCAATTTTGTACGCTAACTTGTGAAATTGAATATACATATATATATTTTTTATTTTGCTTTTCAGATGAAAAACAACCAAAGTGAATTTGACAACACTGTGGCCTGGTACACAGATTCCTACATTGCCCTTGGCATTCTGGGATTTGGTTTCTATGTCTTGCTGGGAATCACCTCTCTCCCGTCTGTCAGTAACACCATCAACTGGCGAGAATTCCGATTTATACAGGTAAAAGCCAGCTGTCTCATTGGCCTGCCTTACCTGTCTACCTGTCCATTATGCTCAGGCACTGCAAAGGCTGCAGTTTAGTCAAACTTTTTTTTTTTTTTTTTTTTAGTTTTATTGAAGTTTACAGCTATGTCTTAAATGTCAGAGAGAAGTTAGAGTACATGTTTTTAGCACCAGAGCACTCTGCCCTTGAAAACGACTAAAAAAATTCTAAGAATTTTTGCATCTCAACTTGCTGCTGGTGCTGTAGAAAGAGAAGTGCTGTCTCTAGGAAAGAAAAAAAATTGGCAGAAAGTGGATAGAGGGGTACTGTATTTTTTGTTTTGCCGGCAGCTTACTAGCCCCTAAAGTTGGTCAGGTGCCTGTTACTCACGGGCTGCCAATGCACGGGTCACATTCTTGTTCCATATGGTACACGTAATTGAACACCTACTCCATACTGAAAAAATAAGCTGTCAGGCAAATACCTGCATACTGTCCTACAGAGAAACTGGGAACAACTACATTTGGGAGAGAAATTATAAAAATTATAAAACATATAAGCCTTTTTTAAGTTAACTTTTTTTTAAGTAGACAGCAGGAAGCTGAGGTCATCGTTCTCCAAACGCCAGATCTGAGTCACAGGAGTTCTGTTCATTATGCAATTCGCATTCTGAAAAACAAAATGTCAAACACTATTGTTTTAATATGGTCCAACAACTGTGCCATGTTCTAAATGTTAAGTTATTCATAAACTTAATTTAAATACACAAATTATTTTTAACAAAGGGGCTCTGATTTTCAACGAATCCAGGCCATGAGCGATGTTCACTGTGGTCATCGGCCAGTGCTGGACAGTGTGTTGAACAAAACGTTGACTTGATGGCAGACGGATGAGACAAACAAATTATTGTTAGATGATTAGGGGGATGCATGGAGAGACACAAAAAGATAAATTGTTCACTAGCTGTAGTCGCAGAAAACTATTTTCAATAACGCCCCCTGCACGTCTTCCTCTACAGTCCAAACTGGGTTACCTGACGCTGCTGCTGTGCACCGCGCACACCATCTTATATGGTTGGAAGAGGTTCCTCTGGCCACAGACCTACAAGTGGTACCTGCCCCCGGGCTACATGCTGGCGCTGGTCGTTCCCTGTGTGGTCCTGTTCCTCAAGTTGGTGCTCATCTTGCCCTGTGTGGACAGCAGGGTGATGCAAATCCGGCAGGGCTGGGAGAGGCGGCCTGCGGCCACTGCCGTTGGCAAAAAGGTGGACAACCAGCCCCTAATGCTCTGAACTGCTCAGGTTTGTCAGCTGCTGAAGAGAAGACACAGGAAGTGACGGTTTAGCCTTATGAACAAATATAGACAAGACAAAGGAAGGTGCAGCTGGGCAGCAGAAATAAGTCTCAAGCAAAATGCCTTGGAATAGTGGAAGACGACAAATTATACCATGGAGGGGGCCAAATGTAGGTTCTCTCGGTCCAAGGTTCTGGCATAAATTTTATGACAGTTTAATGCGATATATTTTTCAAGCAAAGACTCCAAACACCAACCATTTTTGCCTCAATGTAGGTGCCAGAAACACTGGCGTCCCAAGATGACTTGTTTTAACTCCGTGCTCTGGGGTGATGGCAGACGGTGTAATAGCAACTGCAGATGTCAGACACAGACTGTGTTTTTAGGTTGCTGTTGTCAGCAGGGCAGACGTTTGTCTTGTTTTTTTCTAAATAAGGAATATGGATTACATTATTTTAGGATGGTGTGTAGAGACACCTGAAAAAAAAAAGTTTTGTTTGTTAAAAATAAAATGTTAGTTTTTGTATCTGCAAACTTTTGTGTCTGAAAAGCCATGATTTGCACTCAAACACTATTTCATTATGAATTTTTTTGAATTACTTTTACTAGCCAGAAGAGTATCCAGATGAGTCTGGCCTTGACACCCACAGCCCCCACCCTTAACCAAATAAAGAAAATCTGCCCCTGTCACATCAGGGGTGGTTGAAAGCAGGTCAAAATTGATTGGTTGCAACTTAGCCTGTGTTTGTAAAGACTGTTTAATCTACCTGAATAACTTAACCCAGAAGTAACATGGTTGCAAAACAAAGAAAAAGAAAGATGTACTGGAGTTCATTGCAACAAAGTTCAGTTGACCTTCAGCCATGGAAGATACAGAGCAAAGAGACAAGAAGCTCCAAGCCAGAGTAACATTTTACAGTGTCTAACAAAGCAGTTGTTGCTAAAATCCCTCAAGTTCTCCACAGTACTGCCATAACTGTATACCAGTGCTTAAACTCCTAACCTACAGCCCCTTGGTAGAAATCCGAGATGTATAAATACTTAAAGTTGTTAGCTATGCAAGTCCTTACCTTTAAGAGTTTCATATGCTAATTACAACAATTGTTTAGCATACTACACCTTTAACAGGTTTATTTATGGTTATTCTAATAAACTTTCGCCACTCATAAAAATAGCTTTTTACATAATTTTTGATAACTGGCCTTTGCACAGTGCTTTTGTGTGTGTGCGTGCGTGCGTGCGTGCGTGCGTGCGTGCGCGTGCGTGTGTGTGTGTGTGTGTGTGTGTGTGTGTGTGTGTTGGTCAGGTTTGGACAGGAACCACCAAAGACTTTTATTGCTAGTTGCAAAAGGGGCACAGGGAACAGCAAAGATGCAAAAAGCAAGACACCACTAAGCTAAACACAAAGGAAACAATGGAAGGGAAAGTACACATCTGTAACTTCAACACCAGGTAACACCACAACATAATATCAACCCAAAATAGGTCTGAACAGGAGAAAGGTGAAGCACTAGACATTAACAACACAAGAAACAAGAAAACGAGCAAACAAGGTAACAAGAGAACACGAAGGCCACACAATCAGAACATCCTGGACAAGCTGTGACTATACACACACACACCCAAAAAATCATTATCTGTGTGTGACTTTATTGTGTTAAAAAGTTACAGTACAAAAACAGAAAGTGGTTTATCTTTAATGATTTCCATATTCAGTATTTTATTTCATACAAAAAACCCATTTAACATTAATAATTTAAGCCAGTGCTCAGTCAGCACAGTTTTTGTACATTGACTGATTTGTATTAATTATTAATATTCTCAAATAAAGATTCCACGTCTTTTCAAAACTTTGTTGAGAAAACCAGTGTGTTTTTCAGTGTGCAGACAGTCAGTCTGTTCCAGGCACCTTTCAAAAGGGGATGGCTTGCTGTTTTCTGCTGTTTTCTCTTTAAATCAATAGTGTTGACAGTAAATAACCTTCAACCTTATCATGAAGTGGGAAGAGAACAGAGGAACAAGGTCCCCTAGCAAGTCACGACCTTCCTTAGCATACAAGATATATCCAATAACCAGTGAAGATGCTGCAGCCGGGATCGCAGGGCGTCGCATGGGTGTCGCATGGGCTCTAGGACAAAGGCAATATGAAAGCAATCTCTCTGTCTGAGTTCCAGGCTGTTTCACTGCCAACAGCACACAGTACGTGGTGGGGAATATATCGCAATCTAATATTTAGAAGCAATATCTGAAGTCATGTGTTAAATATATCATGCATTATTTAGGCTTTTTTTTTACACTGAAACTCTTATTATAACCTGAAGAAGCCTATGAGCTTCAAGGCAGCACCAGTCATGGACATCAGCCATTCACAAGTGAACACAAAAACCGAGGCTAAATTAGTTCTACACATCAGCATAAGGGAGCGCTGGAAAAGAAAGCATACCAGTCAGCTTACTTATAACAGGCAGGGTTTAATGCAACAAAATAGTATCGGGATTTCAGGTGGTAAAGGTGCTGTGTTAGGCAGGCTGCAGCCTTGACTTGACAACCCTGAGTACAGTGGACAACAGTTAAATTGGATGAGTAGTTTGATGGACAGGTGGGTGAATGGATGCAATTTTGCAATTGTCTCACGTCTTTTGTGTTAAATCGCTGAACCTAATGGAAATAAGCCATCTTAAAAGAGTCAATAAGTGCTAGTTATTAACTATCAGTGCTTTTACTGATATTTATGACTTTTTCAGAAAACAGTTTTAGCATATACCCAGCACATATGCTGTCACTCCTACATCACATTATCTCTTGACATTTTTTCCAAGTTCTTCACAGTTTGCACATAAGCCACATACCTTTAGAGTACATGTGATGAAAGTGGAAGTGTACAAATGCAGACAGACAGCTGTACAAAGGTTGACTGGAGACACTGAACAACACTGAGAAACCAAAGTTAAAAAAAAAAGAAACACAAAGTTTTTGCATATGAGTGCAACATTAATTGCAACCCTTAATACTGGCAACCTGAGCTTTTCCTTTCAACCAGCTGACCCCATTTCAACCCACATAAGGAATGTCTAATAAGGGTCAGCTGGAACTAATATAGAGAAATTTCACATGATGCCGTGCTGTTAGTGGGCCAGCGCACTTTTGGGGGTCTATTCCCGTGAAGGTCTCGTAGTATTAAAAGAAAGTGATGTTCAGCTGTTGTCTTGTGCCTTGTTCAGTACCAGGATATTTATCAACTTAGAATGCCACACATCCTGTACTGTTGGTTGTTCCGACAAACGTGGGCAGAATTGGATGAATAAAGATCATTGGGATCGGTGTCTTACTGCCATTTGAAAGGAAGACTGGGCTCCACATGAACACACCCATTTATGCAGTGAACATTTTGTGTCTAGTAAGCTGACACAAAAAGCAGTTATTTATAACTCTCTTTTTTTTAGTGACCAAGTGCTGTTCCAAAGCCTAAGTGTTTAAGTGAAATTGGTCACTAAGTGAAACTCACGGTAGACATAAGAAAATGTGCTTGAGACTTTATTATAGGCTTCAATTTTCAGTTTTTCAATTTCCTATATGATTATCCTTCGTGAAATGCACATTTTTTAACATTTTGCACATTGTACTTCAAAGATCTCTCCAATTCAAATGAAATTTGCCCATAAATGCATGCATTAATTGGATTTTTTAAATTAGCATCATATTTGTGAATGGTTTCTTGCCATAGTAAACTATTTTTACAATATATTGACGTTGTTAACTGAATGGATATCATGCATTGTATACTCTGTCGTTTTATACATACAATACGAATGTAGGAATGATGTTAGCAACCACGTGTTGTGTTAGCCACCATGTGTGCATACAAGTGTGCTAGGAAGCACAAACGTAATGGAAGAAAATATCATATCATGTATTACATTAATATGTTAACTCAGTTAAAATTTTGTCATGTTTTTTTACTTTATTAGCACCTTGAAGTATTTATCCAACTCTTGTATGAGAAGTTGCCCCATCCAATCAACTGTAATAATATTGTGCAAATCTTTCCAAGCTCAAATGAGACGCCAACCAAGACTTCATACCCAAAAGGCTACTGAGATTTAAAGAGGACAGAGAGCTCTCAGTCTGCTGGAATGTCTGAAGTATAAATAGAAACCAAAATTCACTGTGAAAACAAACACACGCTATCCACAGCGTGAAACCAAAGAAAAACATTGTTAACGATGCTGTGTACATATACTCCTGAACAGGAGGAGAGGTAGATCAGGCTTGTTAGGACCCAGTCTGGTGGTTGGCTCAGGGCACAAATTAAAAAATAATATAGGATTGTTGGGTTTATTTAACCAAAGGTGAAGGCCAGTGAACAAAAAGACATTTATTGTGTACTCACTAAAATGTTGGTGACCGATGACTTCAAAAATCAACAGGACCAAAGTAAATAGCGAAGCACTAGAATGACAAACGTGGAAAGCTTAAAGGATTCAAAATGGTGGTCAGTTCCTATAACTGTCACCTCACTTAAACAGCATTCAGTTTCTATAATTATCACCTCACCTAAATGTTGTTCGCTTTCTATAATCGTCGCCTCACCACAGAGAAACAGCACTATTGCCAGGTCAAAAAGAATTTTAACCTGGAGACAGTGCCAAAGGAAATGTCTAGTAACTGTAGTCAAAACACAGATTAGGGTAAAAAAAAATATATGAGGAGCGGGTTGACACAATACACAAAAAAACACAGAAAAACCAGTTGTTGTCAGAACACAGTCTGGGCTCAAAAGCACAAGTCAAAATTATACCCACCCTGAGTAATCTCCATCACAATGAGTAATCACACAGTCCTAGAAGTAACAGCAATCATCTACAACTTCTCCTGTATATCCACATTCTGAACAAGAGTAAAACAATGGTCAGGTCAGGTGATGTTCAAGGTAACAAATCAGCTGACAGCTGGAACTGGGTCACAGGACACAAATGTCTGTGGCTGAGAAAACATGCAACGAAAATGTTACAGTCTGTAAAAAAAAAGACAGGAAGAAACCTCAGCCATGAATGTGTTGCTGAGTGCGGCACAAATTCCACCTGAACTCATTGCATTAACAAGGTAAATAAAATATGTATTAAATCTACTGGTTTGATGTTACATTTGGTATGAGAGGAGTGTGGGTTGTGAGGTCAAATTAATCAAAGTTCAGCTTTGGTTGTTGGCTTCTTAGACCACAAAAAAAAAATCTTGTCAAGGTGCAGGTTATGGCAAGAATCTTTCCATTTCATACTTATATTGAATTTTATTTGAAACATGCAGCAAATATAAAGGTTAAACTTACAGGTTACCAGAAAGAAAATTATTCTATTGACTAAACATACATACGAAAGAAATTGTGCAAATTAAAGTATTTTTCTGGACAGGTACATTATGTACACTCTGTCGCAATCAAACTTTCTATTTGGAACAGACAAGAAAATCAAAGTCTGTTACAATAATTCATATAGCTACAATGGTTTAGCAATAGAACCAATGCAAGGAAAAGTACAGTACTTCATAAAGGCGAGTCAACTTCTGAAGCACTACAAAAATCTAAAGGTGCTGATTAGTCACTATACCGCTACACTCTCACCTGTTCCATCACAATCAGACTGTGCTACTGCTAATTTGGTAACAACAAAATGTCTCAACACAATTAAGTACATTTTTAACAACGACTTTTGAGGTCAGTCTTGTGTTCATAAAATGACTACTCTCCAAACGTGTTCCAGGGAAAGACTTGCTCGGAGAATGCCATGGTCACGAGGCAAATCACAAGCAAGTATGTTCAGGGCGATATATTCTGAGGTTTGCATTAAATAAGCAAACTGGTTGACTTTGCACATTTGTGTGTTATGTGCAAGAGAATAGATTTATCGTACTTCTTTCTTCCCCAGCCCCATTTGCATGACTACCTGAAGTTCGGCTTCTTTATTGCACCTGACAACAGGTTTGATGGGAGTGAAGCATCGCAGCTGATGACACTTCATATCAGTCAAATACAGGGCACAGAGGGTTTTGGCATCAAATGGGAGCTGAGTGGAATTTCTGCCTTTGATTGCAACGTTCAGAGTCTGGTCGAGAGCTACGCCTCTCTCTCTCGTGCGCGCACGCAAGCCCAGACCATCTCGATGTGAGGCAACTCTTACAACAGTCTCCAGCTCACTTAGAAACACTTAATGAGATCACACATAGGCTTACCTAAAGGAAGGCCTTTGATGTGCCATGTTCAGAGGAGTGAAAAGATGAAGACCTCAAGAGGGGGGTCCCTCCTGAACTTGGGCTGGAGTGTTTGCACCACGGCAGAGGGCATTAAAGTTTAAATGTCCAACAAGAACAAAGGAAAAACAACTTAAACCAGAGGGCCCAGCATTGCAAAAAAAGAAAAACCAGTTCTGGCCGTCCACACACAGCCCTGTCTCACGAGGACACGTCATTGTCCTTATGTTTTCTGCAGTGCTGGTCAACCTCCACATGACACAGTGTTTACCTTCAAAAACCAATCACTGGTGAACATAGATTGAAAGAACTGACTTCAGTCCCTTAAAGGAGCGTTTGGTATTACACAGCTGAAGACCTTAAACTAACACTAATGACTTACTTCAACAATCAGTTTCATAATGTTCTTTGTGAATTGCATAATTACATAAGGTGAGATGAGGCAGATATCAAAATGATGACCCAGAATGCAGAGCAGATATTCGTCACTCATGCCAGAAAATAATCCACAAGCAAGACCAAAATTTGAGAATCATATTCAAAAAGTCAGACAGTCAGTCCATAGGAGTAGACAAAAACAGGATCACAGAACCAGAGATGGAACACATAGACAGGGCAGGGCAAGGCAAGGCAGGGCAAGGCAAGCTATTAAGCAGAAGAGCCTGTCAAAATGCTTAGCATACACAGCAGTATCAAGGGGCAAACACTGTGACATAGATACAGAGACCCAGAAAGGCCAGGTGATGATGATAACTGATTACAGCATGCAGTTGTGTGCTAAACGGTGAGGTCAGGAGATTGCATGACATTTACAATGCACGCATGGAAACAAAGTTGACATGAAACACCGGGAATTGTGAGCAGGAGAATACGAATACTTTGAAGTGAGAGCAGTCGGTTGCTTTTTGTTGAAATTTTTTGCACTGCCAGAGAGGCCCCAGTGATGGGAGACATATTTCCTGTTGGTAAATGCTGAAGGAGCCTGGTTTGATTAAAAAGATAATGAATGTAAAGAATGCTTTTTCATAGAATGGCCTACACTGTCTTCTCTGCAGCCGTGTTCAGTCATCCTGCACACTTCTGCAGATACCAGCAGCCAAACTAGAGTAACAAAACCTAATTATTACAGACCAAAATGTTCTTTAGAACAAGGCCTGGCTCTTCCAGATAAAATGATTTCATCTCAAAAATTCAAGAACTGTGTCAGGTTAATAAACTTTTTTTAAATTAATCTCTTACTGGCTGCATTCACGTGGAGATAAGGCCCAAACCAGTGTTCTCCATGACCCAGCCCACCCCCTGTAAAGTGGGCATGTCAGTATATTGGGGTCTCTGATTGAAATTCCAGCAAGATGTTCAATGCAGAAACAGACTGTTCTGTTCATCTGACTCTATCACTCCTTAAGGGTGGCAACCCCTGTGCATAACATCATCCATTTGGTGCTTCACATTTTAAAATCCTTGCTACTCTAGTGTTTTAATGTATTCCTTCTCTGTCATTAGCATTTGACCTATTCAGCATGTGTATATACTTAATTTTCTGACAAACACTTATCTGGCTTTGTTATGAAAATGATGTTATAATAAAGACAGCACTGTATGAGGCAAAGTAGTTGCTATTATCTCATGGCCCTGTAACAGTGGGTTCAGATCTGGTCTCAGGTCAGGTACCAGCTTTGTGAGTTTGCATGTCCTAACAGCTCCTCTTTGGATCACCGGGCTCCATCACAGAACTCAAATACATTTTGCGGAACCAAAGATCATCCAGTTCCACTTCATATCATCAGAAAATGTTAAGCCATCACCTATTGGATGACTTAAAACTGATCCAGTGTCAGGTATGGGATGCAGCTGGTTGAGCCGCACCCACAGATTGAGGGTGAGCTCACTGTATGAATGGAATTATTTCAGTTGGGAAGGCAATGTAGTGTAGAAGGAAGGATAGCAGGTGTACATGCTCCACTACTTGCTCTGAAGAGAGTTTTTAGTGTTGAATAAAAATGAACAAAAGGTAACAGTTACCTTGTTGTTCTGAGCCAGACCCACTTAGGTGTGCCACATCATCAGTTTTGGATAAAGCTGAAGTATTACAAAATATTAAAAGCCTTTTCTTTTAATGGTCAAAACACATCAAGCTAAAGCTAAATAGATTAAGATGGTATTAGGAGACACAAAGATATCCCTGCAGTTGCTTATGTTGATATTAAAACATGGATTTAAAGAAATTAATAACCAGTTGCTCAGACATGGTTGCCATCAATAAGATTCGCAAGCATCTATTTAATATATAGCCCGGTGTAGCGGGGGACCTTAAGAACTATTGAAATATTAAACCGCTCTTTTTGAAAACATTATGACACCTTGATGAATGAAAGCATAAAGAAAAGGAAGCAATTTTTTTTTTCTCCGTAATAAAATTTGTGCTGTACAGCACAAGCATCTGGCATGCAGAAACCGTAGATGTCGTTAATGCTGAAGGCAGGCAGAGTCAAACCGGCTGTTCCTGATTCATCACTTGTGACAGCACCATTGTTCACCGTGCACCAGAGCACCCAGCCCCCACCTTATGCCAATGTGTGGCTTGAATGTCTCTGGTGGTGTTTTCCGCACTGCCTGTCTATCCCAAGGCCTGGGTGGGATGAAGAATCCCATGGTAACATGCACACAAGCACACCTGCACACCTACCTTTGCTCAGGTCTACCGGGATCTCCAAAAAGACAGTCCATTTAAAAAAGCGTGACATATCAGTAAGGTGAGGTAAATAATGGTGGGATTATACTGGGGTAGGCTGGCGTGCCTGTGTAGAGTTACACACATGCCAGCACAAATTTACATTTCAATCTTCAGGCTTACGTCCAAATAATTTTTCCAGTCATCCTTGCTAGCAGCACATCTTGAAATCCTAAAATATCTGGCTGGCAAATACTTAATAAGATACCAATCATGAAAATGGACATTATCCCTATGCAAAGGTGTGATGATGCAGACTGACTTCAACTGGGTTTTTTTTAGATATACAAGTAATACAAGTAATTTTGAAGTACTATGGATCAATCACTTTAAAATAATTCCATGAGCCTCATGTGGTGAGAAAAAAGAACTTGTGGAGAGAGAGAGATTTTTTTTTCCACTCAGATCAGAGCAGAAGTAGTCCTGAGCCTGCAAGATGGTATTTCACCCAGGCTTTAATTAACTCGATTTTGGGCCGAAGAGGAAAATGTCAGGCCCAGCATGCTCTTTCACCCAAACTGCTTTTATTCCATGTGATTAGATCAGGATTCTTGAGTCCACAGGGACTGAAAAGACCTGCCACAAACCGTGGCGATATATGGAGAGATGGAGGCTAGAGAGCCACAGGGCGCCGTCAGCAGCTTGCAGAAGAGAGTCGACTTAGGCCAAGCATTGCATCATGGGATTCAGGACATGGCAAGAACCATGGTGTGCTAAGTTGGAGCTGGCTCTACTGGTTGAATTAACATGCCTGTAATGTCATCTTTGGGAAGTTCAAAGAATGGCAAAATGGAGCCCAATATTTAAAGAATCTTATATTGTCTGTACAATGACAATAAAAGCTATTTTATTGTATATAACATTTTCTTCTATAATATATACAATAACGTAACAAACGCTGTTGTGGCTCTTTACTGTTATTTATAAGTTTCAATCATACTAATGGTCAAATAGTCATGACAATTGGATTTATAAATCACAGTCATCTATTGGGAAAAAGTCTGTACACTTCACGTATCTAATTATACATAAGACTTTATACAATATATGTGATTGTGGGATGAATGAATGAATAGATAGATATGTATGGGGAAAACTACACTTTTAAGTACTCCTAATTTTCATGGTAATTGTGATAGCAATTGCAGTTTGTACTTTTTCACCAGTTTACAACTGATTTTCATCTTTTTAATTTCACTTTAAAAATAAAACTATAGCAAACTGTTTTTTAGATGAACAGATGAAACCCATAAAATATTCAATATTTATTTGACTGCAGTAATTTTTAATCTGTTAATTTTTAAGAGAAAGTTGCTGCAGGTCACAGAAGCTAATGTTAAACATTAACTGTAGCCCAAATATGAGTTAACTGCTTTACAGAGATCAGAAACTTAACTGAAAACCTTGACCTTTCAAGCTTTTAAAAGACAACCCCCCCCCACCACACACGCACACGCGCGCGCGCACACACACTCATGCACAAACTTCCTTTGAAGCTGCCAAAAAATAATTTATGTGTCCCTTTGTTGTCAGTTTATTTATTTTAACTTCATATTTCTTTTCATCTACTAAAAACCAAAATTTTCTGTGAATCTTAAAATAGAACATACAGTAAAGCACAATTACATGCAAGACCATCACTGTCAGTTGTATAGCTATCCTTTGCATGGTTTACGTGTATGTAAAATTGGTTAATCTGTTCTCCATTTACCAAAACACCAATTTGTAATTTCATACCGTGAAATGAAATATTGTACCAGTGTGATGTGACGGGAAGAAAGGCTTCACTGACAAGCTATAGATAAAATGTACAGGCCAGTTTAATGTTTTCCTCATACTGTAAGAATTCTGTGCGTTCCCTACAATGGTGGATAAAAAAAAAAAAAAAACACCTCTGTATGTCAGTGCTGAAATTGCCATATATGTCACACCATATATTGTAGACCACGTTATTTCTGTTGTACGTCTGTGTGGTAAATTACTTTGAAGAATACTTATTGACAAATCCTCATAGCATTTATTAATGGGGACGTCAGGATTTGTTTTATAAAAAAAAAAAAAGAGAAAAAAAACCTTGGGTAGAATACGAATATGAACTCTGTTGAACTACCATCCATGCCGAATAATCTCTGCAAGACAACGTGGAACTGTGTTGTGGAGTAGAATTTTTCTTAGCCAATTACTCCATCTGCTGGTATGTACAAATACTTTCGAATGGGGAAATGTGAGTGTACAGTGCTTCAGAAGAAACCTGGACTACAAACACCTGAGAGGATGCCTCCCTGAAAACCCATATATAACTCGTTTTGATTAGTTTAGTTTCAGCCGTTTAAATAGCATGTTTCTGTACTTTATCATTACTGACCCACACCTGTGAAAAATATTCGTCCATGTATATTTCACTGACTTTCATCCATTTATAGTGTTGGGTTGAAGTCCACGCAGGATAGTTCAACTCGACCAAGTCCTTAGGCATTCGAGTCCAAGTCAAGACCGAGTCCATAAAGAGTAGGATCACACACAAGACCGAGTCCATAAAGAGTAGGATCACACACAAGACCGAGTCCATAACAGATGAATCTGGGACAAGACTGAGTATAAACACATGCATGACCATTCCAGATGTGCTGGAGACCGGAATCAAGCCCCAATTCTAACTATTTACAGTAGGCTAACAGCAGTTGTGCTGTTCAAGACTGGATTTGTTTAATTTAAATTAATAAATTAAGTTTTTTAATGCATCAAAATCCACACGTTCTTCTTAGCCGTGAAGACTCAAACTTTAAAATGTTGACTTTGTGGTCTCGGCTGGTCTCGACTCGTAAGGAAAATAAAAATACTTTTTTTTCATTCCACGTTGGCAAGATATCTTGAACTTAATAGGGGGGTTAGGCAGCCAGTCCACCTTGGCCTACCGGAAGGCTTTCTTGTACGCACAGTGAAATTTTTGGGTCCTCTCACCAGTCGTCTCCGGACTTTAACTTGTTGCGAAAGACGTTATATAAAAATAAGATGAATTTAACTGAATTAAAACCTTAGTATTTTGGGATGGTAGGGTTAAAGTTTAAGAGTTTCTTAACACCAAGAGAATTTAAGATAACGTTTTAGTTATTATAAATAAATGAAGGTTCATTAATCTGGAGACATGTATAAAGTACCTCGCCGTCCTCTTTTTGGATAATGACAGGGTGCTCACCCCAATTTTTTAATACCGGTATACTTAACCTCACGTGTTCCTTTAAATAAGCATGACTCTAGTCACGTGACAGCTTTTAGGGGTTGCGTAGTTTTGCTGCGACCGTTGCTGTCAATGTCCATGTGAATGTCGCCGGCTAACGCTAGCAAATATCTCTGGGTAAGTTTATAAATTTTATAGTAGTTGTTTTTGTCGTTAGTCTGCATAATTGTGTAATGTAAGTACAGATCCCACAAAAATGATGCAATAGCAGTCACATTGCTTTTTACAAAACCGTTTATGTTCTGTTTCTGAAGTTGACAAGGTCAGAATCGACCTTTGCAGCGCTTCAATAGTGAATGTAATGTAATCACTTACCAATTTCTCTGCAGCAGAATAGTTCGCAGAATAGCTTGTTAAACGGTGTTTTCATTGTAACAAAATATTGTAATCATTATTTGTTACAAAGCAAAAATTGCAGATATGGAATGTAATACTGACTAGTTTGAAACACGTCCATATTGGCACCGTGAAGAAACCTTTAAAATGTTCTGGGACGTAGAAGATTATCCTATTAGAAGCTCATTGAGACATGGAATTTGTTATGTGGAATATTTCATACAGTTATTAAGTAAAATAGTGCTGCTTGTATAAATAACTTATAGTCCTGTGAATACCGTTTGACAGTGCTGGTGTGGTGACATGCTGGAAGTGACTGCATTACAGTGAGATGGCAATGACTACCAGATTGCTGGCCCGGTGGGCCAGATTCCTGGGGAGCCGCGGTCTCCGTGCTGCCTCACGTGAGACCTGCCTTCCTGCTGGTCCTGTTCACTCTACTGCCCTGGCTCCAGCAGAGCCCCTCTGGGCTCAGGCCTTGAGCGTGCACCCCCGAGCACGGGCGCTATGTGAAGACCACGGCCCGTCCAAGCGGACTGATGAGGACACTGCAGCACTGAGGCACACTGCGCTTGGCAAGTTGGCAGAAAAAGCCACCAGCCCGCAGGAAATCTTGCAGCTGTGGGCCAACCGGGGTGCCAACGCCAACCACACCGCTCTGTGTATCATCCAGCTGGTGCACCTGGCCACCGAGAAAGGGACCTCAGACCACGCAGCTCTGTTGCAAGACCCACGGCTGCAAGACATGTTTAACCTGGTGTCATCTCAGGTAATGTGGGCAGTATGTCATCACAGTAATCAAGACACTGATGTGCCTTTGGTTTCTGATTAACATGTGGTCTTGACCCCTTCACTGGCACCTTGCACAGTGTTAGTAGTGGCACGTTCAATGACAGTTTGATGTTTCACGACTTCCTTAATTCAGATTTGACTAAATTGCTATTTTTTATTTATGATGTTTCCTGCTGTGTAAACGCTGACTACATACTGTTGTTTAGCTAAAGCATAATTAACCATATGTGGGTAACTTATTATAGGTGCGCCGTGTGTGGAACGGCTCTCTGGTCAGTCTCCTGCGGGCACTCACCCTGCTGAACACGGCACCAGACACGCACATGTTGGCCTCCCTCCAAATGGAGGCGCTGTGGCGTGTGAGGCGCTTCAGCTACCGGCAGCTGGCCTACTTGTACGAGTGGGCTTGCAGCCAGGGAGGGCCCCAGGCTGAGGAGTTGCGGGACGCTGTGGTCAAGCAGCTGGAGCTGCGCTGGACGGAGCTAGGGGATGGGCGCACGGTGGCCATGCTGATGTCACGAGCAGCCGAATTACCCCTGTCACTCGTGGACAAGCTGGAGGACAAGGTGAGCGTTCTGAACCCCGCAGACTGTTCACAATTGGACGGGTTGTTGTGTTACCAATAAGCCAGCAAATTAAAGGCCCGTTTCAACAGTGCTTTACCTTGGATCTGCTTTTTTTTTTTTTTTAACTACAACCTTATGTCAATACGACTACCTCCAGTGAGCGTTAACCACTCTTCCACATTTCTCACACATTTATAGCTTTGCCTTCTCGGGATATACTGGCTTGATACCTTTGGGTATGTTTGTGTGGCGTGCCCTTAGTTTTAATTTTTTACTCTGGTTTGTTTTCACCCTGTCAGATGGGGTTCATGGTGATTTTTAAATGTCTTTACATTTGTTTATTTGTCACGTAGACAGTATGCAGGTCATTATTAACATTTGGTGCATTATTAAAGGTATCTCACTCTCTGTGTCCTAGGCACTGGAGCTGGTAGAACATTTCAGAGCAAAGGACATCCGTAAGGTGGTGCTTGTGCTAGCCTCCCAGGGTCGCCGCTCCGTGCCCCTCTTCCGAGCGTTCTCCTACCACATCCAGCAGAAGCCTTCGCAGGAGCTCAAGACTCCTCTTCTGTTGGACCTAATCTACGCATATGGTGAGAAAAGACTTCGGCACTAGGAAAGGCAGAAATGGTTTCAGAGTGGAACTGAGGAAGGCCCACTCCTGGGTCACAGGTGCCCACTACAGGGGAGGGACACTTTTGCTTGCATGCTACAGAGGAGGGACCCTCTCGGTGTCCGCTGTCTTTCTCAGACCAAGCGCCTACCAGTACTTTTAGAAATGGTCATTGTTCCTTATACTTGCAGAGGACTTCTGGTTTAATTGCAGCTTTTAGATGTGGGGAAAAGCACTGCATTAAACTGCTGAAAAAGTAGTGACATATGTCTACAGCCAGCACATTACAGCTCTACCAATTGATCTGATTTCAAATGTACAGTAGTACACTTTTGATTTTAGTACTCTTTAGTTGGCCTTTATGAAGTGGTAGTGGTCTTTAATAGAATCACCACATAGCAGAAGTCAGAATGAAAGTTCCAAACAAAATTACAGTTTTTCAAAGATTGAATTTACTGCACTTCCATTATTTTTACAAGGAATAAATGCATGTGTACTCCACAATCTGACCTTTTGATGAATTACTACAGAACAAATTATTCTTCAGTGTATACAGCAATTGTTTTATCAGTTAAGTGAACTTTAGTAGATTTGGTATAATCATTTATGACGTTTTGTCCGTTATGACATGAATGCATCTTTAAATAGGTCTTGTGTTTGTGGCTGAAGTTTGGTCTGCTGGAGGCAGCATGCAGATTGTGTTTGTAATTGAACTATGTCTGCCTCCTGCTCTTGCTGTTGTCATCTCAGCCAAAGTGAACTTCCACCACGGTCAGGTGTTCCAGCGCATCTCGGCTGAGCTTTTGCCACATGTTGCCCAGTTGAGCCCTGGTGACGTGACACGCTCCTGCAGGTCTTACTCACACCTCAAGTGGCTGGACCTCCCACTCTTCGAGGGCTTTGCCCAGGTCAGCCACAACTCCCCACCCCATTACCACCTCACCCCACCGGGTCCTATATCTGTGTATTTTAAATTTTATATATATTATGTATTTGTAAGAATTTTATTTAAATATTTTGCTCATTTGTAGTTTGCTGATTGCCCATTGAAGGCCGTTGTTTGAGGTTGTCAGTCAGCATCCTTACCCACCTACAGCCGGCTCTTTTATCTTGTTTGCACTCAAGCAATGTTGTGCTATTATTTATAAAGAGAATATCGAAATACACATCTAAATTAAATCGAGTTATTTTCACAGACCTGAAAAATAGAATCTGAGGAGTATTCCGTACCGTCCTGAGCTCAGTTTCATCACAATAACAATACTGTTTCTCGATTTTATTTTTTCTTTGCTGAGGAGGTGCTTCTAAAAAAAATGGCTGGTCATGATAAATCAGGAAAAAGTCACTCTGGGGAGGGACCAGTTGAAAACCTATTGGGCTGTACCTGCTGTTATCAGCTGGACCCTGAATACCCTGATCAAATCATGATCCTCAACCGTTTCACAGAAAAGCGAGGCAGTAGACTTATTAATGTTTCTTTTCTAACAAATGAGAAACCCTATTATCTCTGTTAAAAAGAGTAATTGTCTGAAACATTCAACTTTAAGTGTCAAAGCTATTTTGTGCCATTGATCATCACCAGAAACATAACTGGAAATGTAAAAGATTTAGGCTTTGTCTTGTTGTTATAATTCTGTTCCTGAGTTGCATGTGTTCTTTGACTTACCTTATGGACCTTAAACAAGTCACCCTTGCATGTCACCTGCTCTTTGACTTTATAACATAGATTACATACTATTCTTTTACCTATGTAGTGAAAAAGAATAACAAAGCACTAATTTAATTATATTGCTTGTTAACAGGTAGCTAGCAAGTTAACATCTATGGTCTTACCCTTGGACTGCCACTAGCACTTAATTCTTACCCTTAGAGTTGTTGATATAACTGGATCGTGAACTTTTTTTCTTTGTTTGCTTGAAGAGTCAATTGTCCACGTCTTAACAACACAATACACATCATTTACAGAAAGACGAGATTTTCACACGAACTCGCTGTAGAGATGGGTTTATTGCTAATGAAGTTGTCTTTAAGGAAGTTTAATAGTAAGATGACGATCAACCAATAACATGACTATTCATATTTGTTTTATGTCAGTAATATATCAGTGCAATAATGCAACAAATGTGGAAAATACAGTAATCAACAAAGCTCCAATGTAAATTAAATGCCATTATACACTAAGCAAAGTGAAAATTTGCTGTACATAGTCTAAGCCTGGTGTTTATCATATTCTTTGAACATTGTGCTAGTTTTTTTTTCCCCCTCTCTCAAGCCTAAGTAAGAGTGAGCGATTCTAAGTGCAGTCAGATCTGTGTTTTTCTCTGTGTCCTGTAGCACTACATTGAGCACTGTCAGAAGTACACCACTCCACAGCTCTGCAGCCTCCTCCTGTCATTTGCACAGCTCAACTTCCTGCCTGAGAAGAAGGAACAGTTCTTTGGCAAGGTCACACTGGGGTGGGGCTTTAAAAGGGGTGGAGACTGCAGTAGGGAAAGTAAACTTGTGAGAAATTTTTCTAATTGCTTTCTTAGAACTGAATAAAAGGCATACATTTAAACATGTTTGCAGTATTTATACTTTGTACTTTTTGCAAACATTTTATTTGTTTTTGTGTGCCTTAGTATAGTAAATAATAATAAAATTTATATATAATAAAATTTACCAAAAAGATTACATTTGGGTGAATATGTTGTGCTTAAGAGATGGTAATGATAAAAAGTATTAAATACAGTGAGTTATTGATATCACTGGCTTTTTGTGATCATAGACAATGCAGTAGGCTGTGAACATATTGTTTGGTTGGCACATTTATGTTGCTTGGTGTAATAAAGATGAGACCATCCTCTGCGTTCCTCTCATCTGTACAGGTACATGCTGCCCTGGAGGGGGCGCTGTTAGGCCTGGAGCCCATTTTGTTGACAGACGTGGTCTGGTCTCTGTGCGTGCTGCAACAAGCCAAACCCACGTATGTAAAGGTTGTGCTGGATCCCGCCTTTCAGCACAGACTGTCAGGTGCGTCACCCACTTCGCACAAATGGTTTGACTGGTAAAGGTGCTTTATTAAATGAAAGACAAATTTCGGGTTGAGTACTCTGTTCTGGGCTGGTCGTTCACTTCAGTTGAGATTTTTTTCTAAAGGATTCCTCTGTCTGAGGATGTCTTTTGTGTGTGGTTTTTTAAAGGGCCTCTGACAATTTGCATTGTTCGGTCTTGCGTAGCATTTTATCACTCAGCGTAATGAGTATTGGCATTATGTTGGAAAGCAGCTGTAGTTTTTGTAAAGGGCACTGTTCATGAGAGTTGTAATGCCTGTCTGGTTTGCCAGGGTTCCCTGAGGCCTGCTTTTTTCTGCTGTCAGGATAAAATGAAAAAAACAGTAAGATCAAAGGGAGGAATCAAACTTCATAACAACCTGTACATGAGGCTGCGGCTGCACAGTTGTCATGCTGCTGTTGCACCAACCCGCAATGCAATGTTGAGCCTGCGGGTGGCAGTATACTGTCAGTTTTTAAATGACATAATGTGGATATTTCAGTTGGGGTTTTACAAATATACATATATGTACATTTCTTTTTAATTTAAATTTACTTATTGATGCACATATCTGGGTGACAAGATATCACCAAAGTTGTACCAGTTTTATGATTGTGTCTTAACATGAGTGGGAAATATTGTACATAAAAATTTCCCCTGGAGGAGGCAAATGAAAGGAAATGGTCCAAGTACGAGGAGCTGTTGGACCACTGCCAGAGGGGTGGCTGGAAAGCTCGATGTGAGCCAGTGGAAGTAGGATGCAGAGGTTTTGCCAGCCACTCACTGTGTAAGGTCTGCACTCGACTTGGCATAACTGGGGCAACCAAAAGGAAAGCCATCAAGTCTACCATGGAGGCTGCAGGGAGGGCCTCCAGACGGCTTTGGATTAAGGGAGTGATCTGTGGGCTAGTACTGTGGGGACAAAAGAGAGGGCCTGATCAACCCTGGCTGGGTCATCTGAGTGAGAGTGTATGATGTTGAAAGAGCCGATAACCTCAGGTACATCACTGATGTGTCCCAGGGCATCCCAGGATGTATCTTTGAACTGACTATACATAAAATTCTTTCTCGATAGTACATAAGAAGTGTAGCTTTTTATATAACTTCTATGTTAATCTTTACCAGCTGTGCTATAGCAGTTTACTCTTCCTCAGTTTTATACCTTTATATTAAGTGGCTTGGTAACCTGTATTTTTCTGATTTACTGACAGCTGTGCTATGCTCAGGTGTTTTTCCTTTGCATTTCTACCTGACCTGTACCATACTGTGTCAGATGGGCTGTGATCAGGAGCAAGACCAAAGTGTGTCAAAGTGTACCCTCGAGCATGCTAGACTACATCACAGCGATGCGATTGGCCAGGGCGGTTCTCTGTGGGTCTGCAGGTGCTGTGTTTAATTTTGGAGTGAACAGGTGTAGGTTTTGGTTTTGTGTTTTAATTCAGAATGGAAAGCATGGGGAAAAACTGGAGTGTTGTAGTGTCATTATTTTGTTAGGAGTGGGCAGGTGCAGAGAGTGATCAGTGATAGTTGCCAGTATGTTATATTAAAAAATTTTAAGGCTATTGTAGGTGTATATACATTTTGTTAACACACAACATTACAAGTGCAGACACTTACATGTGTTCGCTCTGAACAGAAATACAGCAGGACTCAGAGGGGAACGTCAAAAATGAAAAGGTTTTTTGTGACATATCTGCTAAATTAGCAGAAGTGTGGCAAAACAGTGCCAGCCTGTATATATTATACAACAATGCTGATATCATTATGTAAATGATCAGCAGAAATGCAAATAACACTGCAAATATCTTCACTTTGAAAAGCTATTGTGTGCAGTAGTGCTGCTGTCTGTTTTTGTTAAGGCTTCAGTATTGCACACACCTGCACATCATGGGGTTAAGCAGGCCCTTTTTCCAAGCTCACTGGAATCTGTGACTGGTGCAGTACGGTATGGATGTGCCTGTAGAGAGCCACCTTAAAGGAGTCAGTAGGTACAAGTGTGTCATGTGATGTCATCAGCAGCTGCATGACACTCTTTACACCTTCTGAGTTACAAGCACCTTTCACCTTTTTTTCTGGAGGTATTTCATCTCAGTACAATGGCAAGCATAATTATAAATCTTGAGTATTTCCTCTTAAACCCAAATCTCACTCCAGTACATTGTTAATATTGTTCACAAAAAACAGATGTTCTTTTTATAGATCTAAACTTGTGAAGGATCTTTTGCGTAGGTGTGAGCAGACAGCTAGAGACCGCCTTTCTGTGAAGTCGTGTCACCTCTACGCCTTTTCTGTGGTGGTACAGTCCTGCCATGTGTAGAATGACTCGTCACCATGTTTTCCAGGTGCCGCCCCCCCCCGAGCTGCAGGCCACAACCTCAAGCTGCAGCACATCGCTGCCGCTGCCCAGCTGGAGACCCTCTGCCCCCTGCCAGAAGCTATGAGCGGGCCTGGTGTGCAGGCGCCCCCCTTCCCAGACAGCCAGCCCACCCCTCTGCAGTGCAGCCTGCATGAGGCGCTGCATAGCCTAGTCGGGGGGCTAGAGGAGGCCAGGCGTACAGGGGTGTCCACGGTGTATGGATGGACCATAGGTGAGAGAGATCAGCGGTATCACTGACTGGGTGGAAAAAAACAACTAATACAAACGGACACACACACACATTTATTTTAATTTTTTTATTTTTTGAGAAGGGTTATGGCTGAAAGTTCAGTCTGGATAAAAATGGTGAGACTCTCCTGAAACATTTATGCTTGATGTCAGCAAGGCGCAGGCATAGCTGCTACACTAAAAAATGGGGTATGAGGAGCTGGGTTTTTAACAAGAGTCCCAAAGTGCAGGATGTTCTTTAGACCCTAAGAACTAGCAGCTGACCCTGGATCAGTGAGGTAGACACAAACATCTGAGTGGACCGCAAAGGACAGAACTCTGTTTACCTTGTCTTATCTGTGGACATTTTAACCTTTACTGACTGCACAGAGGTATGGTTGTGTCAACAGATGGCGCTTGGCAGAGTGGAGTACCGTGTTTTAGAAAACACACTGAATGTGTGCTAGTATTGTGTCTGCTTCCTGTAAGGCAGCGTTATTTGGCGAAGTGACACCTAATCAGGACTGACTCAATGTCTGACTTTCCCTTCTGAGTCAATGGAGCTTACGACTTGCTCAGAAATCCCCTCTGCCTCGGTCTATAAGCACATATCAGCCCACAGGTTTTTTGCTGTTATGTAACTGTAAAGGATGGCACCTGTTGTTATTGGATTAATATGTTCAGCCGTGTGTGTGTGTGTGTGTGTGTGTGTGTGTGTGTGTTGGCGCAGACACACTGCGTCTTTCTGTTCAGCCACTTCTGAGCGCTGGTGACAGCCTCGAGTGTCCTGTGAATTCTCTCCCCGTCAGATGGAGAGCTGGTCGTGGACTCTGAGAGTAAGCCTGTTAACCTGCTGAGACTGAGGGCGCCCCACCTAGCTAAGGGGGGAGGAGTCAGTCCTCTGCCTAAGGGGGCCCACAGGTAAGCACTTCTCAATTCTGCTGAGAGCTGCAGAAACACTGAGTCCTGATTCTCCACAGCTATGGGTCCTTCACATCACCTGTAGTTGCCTCACGTGATACAATTTTTCCACACCCAGAATTAATTAATTGTTAAATGCTAATAAATGAAATCAGTTGTGAAATTTTATCTACTCTAGTATCTATGCAAGAAAGCGGTAGTGTCACACCCGTGGCATCACAGTGTGTTTCATGTAAGACCAGCCTCTGCAAAACGTCCTCTTGGCTTCCAGGATCGCCTTCCTGGCCAGGGAGTTTTCGCATTTTGACTCCAAGAATAAGGAGCTGCTGGGACGCTACTGCATGCAGCGGCGCCACCTGCAGCTTGCTGGTTTCCTTGTGGTGGAGGTGAGCAGGCGACACAGGTGCCCACAACCTGCCAAAGTAATCACCCTCACGCAGAGCACTGAGTCCAGGAGAGGGGTGAACAGAGGCTGTAAAAGTTCCCACCTGCAGCACCAGAGAAACCAGGTTTCAGTGCAGATAATCACCTAAACCAGGAAACTTGCAACACAACTTGTAGAATGTTCTGTGTAGGCCTTTTCTTCCAGCCTTCCTCTCAGCTGCTTAATTAGCTGCACAATTATAAATTTTGTTTATGTATATTATTTATAAATTTCTTTGTATAATGAAAGGTATTTTTCTGCGTTAAAGGAAATTTAGGGGAAACCATGTTAGAGGAAGTAGTACTATCGATAATCATTTGCTAGTAGTATCAATAATACTGGCAGTTCTTTGGGAAGTGAACAGACAGAGATGAGGTCTAACTGGAAATGGGTTTGGCACCCACGCATTACTGTGAGGAGTTTTTCCTCCTGAACCTGTCATGCACTAGTACAGAGTATTAGTGCATGTGTAACCATTCCACGCCCATCTGTTCCCAAGTTTGTTCAGGTCGGTCGCCTCATACAAAAAATCGCTTTAAAAGCTTCAGATCACTGTGCTTCTCAGTGTGCTCTCCAGGACAGTTCCACACCTGCTCAGGGATAATCCTGTGACAGACCGCCCTTCCTCTCTGTGCTCTGTAGAGCACTGCTCATAAATGTGAACCTTTGCTTGGTTAAGTCTTCATTTGTGTGAATGTTTAATGTGTTTAAATATTTTTAAGAAAGTATGTGAATCGTTTCTGAATCAGCCAATGCAGTTCAGAACATGTCGGTTTTATAAACGTTTCCATAAGGCCTACACATGGGAAGGCAATGTTATTCCCTGATGTACTATTTAAAAATTTGTCTTTATGAAGAGAGTCTTGAAGATAATCCTTCAAAAGTTATTTTTTGTATTTGTAAATCAAGAGATAAAGAATTAACAGATGAAGGACTCAGTAACCCTTTAAAAGCCAGATGACAACACAGGAGAGGACCCAAAAACCTCAGGGGATCAAAGGTCAACTAGCTGCTCAACTCCTGTGAGCATGGCAACATTAGGAATACAAGCTCAGTGTAAGGACTATAAATGTATAGGGCAATATGAAGTCCATGATCCAGAAATACAGTAGGAATAAAGTCTCTGTGGGCTTGCAGGATGCTTAGGGCAAAGGCTTCAAAGGCCTCGGGGGGGTACACTGGGTGTCACACACTCTAACACAGAGGTGGGCAGTCATGGTCCTAGAGGGCCGCAGTGGGTGCAAGTTTGTGTTTTTACGCCAGTTCTTTCAATTTAATTTAACCAGCATCTAAATTTAAGTATCAATTTCATGTTACGTCTTTTCATTCCTCCTGATAATTTGCATATCTGCCCATAGTTGTCTTAATTTATTGAGGGGGAAAAAAAGTTCCAAGGAAGAAAATTAAAAGTGAGACTCTTGTGCTTTAAGATGTTACAAGAATATAAATCACACATTATAATGTCTCTCTAACCACAGGTTTAATGCAGAAAATGTCTGGATAATAATAATGTGTTTAATTCAAACCTGTAATCATTAATTGTGTTCACAAATTCAGGTGTGTTCATTAATACACAGCAGAAACAGGCCCCAATGACAAAGACTCCTTAATCAGGAGAAGTGACTTACTCTTAACAAGAAATACATTAAAATGTACCGTAACTCTTTAAAAATGTTATAAAGCAACATCAGTAAGTCTTTGCCATGCTTTTGACATTCTTATTAAAAATGATTAAAGCTTGTAGAGAATTTCTGGATTGACACAGTAATTATACAAAAACATCAATAATGTTTAAATTACATTAGAGTTCGATTAAAAACAAGGTGGCTGAAGCAAAAACCTGCACACACTGCAGCCCTCCAGGACTGTGATTGTGCACCTCTGCTCTCACGAGACCTCCAGCTCAGATGGGCACTGCATAGACATGTGGGTGGAGAAGAAGTGGCAAAGTTGCGTTAGTACATAATACAAACATCCTGCGTCATGTAAACGTGTTGGCATAAAGCACTGTATTCCTCATTTCCAGTCCATTGTGGAGTACAGTATTAGCTGCCATCCTAGCTCATTTCTAAGTCTCTGTCTCTCCCCCTCATTCTCTTTTAAGGTGCCGTATTATGAATGGGTGGAGCTGAAGGACGATCGACAAAGAGTGTCCTACTTAAAGGATAAGATGGGGAAAGCAGTGGGGGAGGAAATGGCCAAATAACCTCCTTACAGCCACCATGTTCTCCATCTAAAGAAGAAAGTCATCATTTCTGTGGTCAAGTGTACCAACTACCCAATGGCATGTCCTTTGTTCTGCAGTCATGCAGGTGTTTTGAGAGACTGGTAACTCCTCAAATTCCAAGGCTTTAATCATATCTCAGTTGTTTAGACAGTACGTGGGGCTTTTCCTGTTACCGTGGAGACTGGACACATTCCTACACTCGCAGTCCAGAGCCCTCTTAAAGTGAATGGGGTGAGGCTCAGTGAATAAAGAGGAAAATATGGTTGCTGTAGTTTCTCATCTTCCATATCAGTTACACCCCTTTCACACACAATTTATTGGACTTGTCAAAACTGCTTACATCTGTAACTACTGGATTTCTTTAAGTCTTTTTTAAAATGGTCAAACTGTTTACTTTGTCTTGTTGTACAAACATTAAAATGTAAGGTGGTTTGGGTCACACTCTTTCAGGTATTTGATCTGTTTTATTTATATGTCCAGGGTTTTTTTTATGGCTAGTAATGCAGTCAGTGATTTATCTCAGATGTACATTGAATGCCACTCTATCTAAATTAGTTATAGTTGCATTTTTTATGTCTCAGCTAAACACTGCATGATTCAGTTAATTAAAGATTCAGACAAAGATGGCAGAAACTAATCTCACATGATTACCTATGTTTCTGAAGACTTCAGTTTGACAGCCTTGGGCCGGTTGTCCATAAAGTTTGATGTAGTAAGTCTGTACCAAGATTATTTACGAGAATGTGCTAAATGAGGTATCAGATACCTCTTTTGGTGAAAATGGGTTTTACGTGTTTAAGACTGTTTTGAACTGTGTTGTTTCCACTGGTATGAATTTTTCAGGTTAAGGTTAACACCACCGCCACTACCACTAAGGAACATTGTCAAGGCTTACGGAGGAAAGCCTGGCTTTGTGGTGGGGCACACTTAAGACGTACACATGAGGACAGTGGAAGTAATGAGAGCAGGGAGTGTGGTGTCAGTGCTGGCGTCTGACTTGTGCGCTGCTGCTGAATTCCTGTAGCCTTTTGCAGCAGATGATTAGTACCAGGCAGTGGCACAATATTCAGTTTCAGTTTATTTTCATATAGTGCCTTTCACAACAAGTTGTCTCAAAACTCTTTAAATTAAGAAATTTCAGATAATACAGAATTAACAGCATGCAGATGATTGAGGATAAAGATAAAGCCAGACAATGAAGGAGAGGAACCAAAAACTCCACAATATAGAGAAAAAAACCTCTGGGTGCCCAAGGTTAACAGGCTGCCCAGCCCCTTATGGGCATACTAACATTACAGAATAAACAGTTGGACTATGAATGTAAGTAGCATTATGGAGTCCTGCTCTGCTGCAGGTGTAGGAGCAGCTCTCTTCTGGCTCAAGGCAAATGTCTGTAAACAACAGCGTGCACAATTTTTTCGGTATTTTCTGTAGAATAGTGCAGCCTAGCAGTGTTTCTCAGCTGCAGGAAGCACACCTGTGAAACCACACTGATATGATAATCAAAGGAGAGGTTTGGGTCTAAAATGACTCAAATTATGTGCTGAATCGCTAATGGAAAAACACAGGTAGGTAGCATTGAGGGCTGAACTGAAAGCATTCCAAGGAAGATCGTTACCCCCAAACAACAAGATGTCAGTTTTATCTGTGTTTAGTGATAAGCAGTTTGTGCTCATCCACTTTTCAGTGTCTTTGAGACATTTAACTAAGGTGTTAACTGATGAATTATCATTAGGTTTAACCGCAAGGTATAACTGAGTATCATCAGCGTAGGTATGATAAGTAAAATTATATGTAAGTATAATATCAACTATTAGGTAGCATGTAAAGGGAGGGGAGTACTGGGCCCAGACGAGAAGAGTGACAGGATTAGTTCATTTGTAATCCTGATTAGCTGTAGTGTTTACCCTTAAATTGTTTCAGGAAAAAAAAATTGTTTGCATATATTTCCAAAAATTTTTTACAGTTATTTGCTATTTCTAATGACAAATGGGATTTTAATCAGATTTGCCAAGAGAAAAATTTATCCAGTGGTTTTGCGGAAATTGAAATACATAGAAATTTAATTGAGAAAGTATTTTTTCTGAAGCGGCCGGGGGGGAGTCCATGAGTTAACTGTAGTGTTGGGTAAGGCAGCTCCCTGAGAAATTTGACTACTGGCTCTAGACAATTACATCAGCAACTGGGGACCAGTCACATCTCCATGGCATGTTTAGCCATGGCTGTCAGAATTTAAGACAGTGAGCACAGGTTGGAGTCAGATTGGTGAGCCTGCTGGCATTGGGATCATAATAATTGGCTGGCAAGCGTTTGGTGCGTGTATGGCATACTGCTGTCTATGTTCGTTGTATTTTCAACAAACCACGTTAAACCATCCATTAGGACTGAATTGGCGTGTGTCTGACTGAAATGGGGGAGTCATGGCATTACATCCCTTAATGGCTGTCATCTTTAGTGACCTGAATAGCTTACGGTTTTACACAAAGCAATTAAGGTCACATATCAGGAATATAACAAGAGTGACTCTCCTCAGAATTGAACCAGAAACATTTAAGTCCACGACAAGATTGTAAGGTGGATGTTTTTGTTTTTTTTTTGGAAACAGCTGCCATTTGACCCATTTGTAAAGACTGGACATTGTACTGCAGCAGATTCATGACACAGCAGACTCCTCAAACAACTTAAATCGGCAACCTTTGTGCCATCTGTTGCATTTGAAACCAAGATGTTAGCTCTCACACACATGCACATTGGCTGATGGTTTAGCAGTTGTTTCACATTACTGTTTTCCAGGCCTCTGTGCGGCCAGGACTTACGCGGCAGATCTGGGGTCTCTGTCTCGCCATATGATTAAAAATATCCCACCGGCTTCACCCTCAGCACCCTGTGTACACCTGCAGGAGGGCTGAAATCTGCTTACTCCTGCTATGAAATCCAAGGTGAAAAGAGAGGGGAAGAAAAAATTTTACACAGAGGGAAAACAACAGATGACACCATAGTAAGCTTTTTAGTAGTAGTTTTTATGCCATCTTTTTATTTTAATTGTCACTGGTGTTTGTGCAATGTCATGTCAGCTGCTTCCAGCTGTAGCCCATTCACTGCGAGGAGAGTCAGTCTCCAGGCTTTGCTGCAGAAGGCCTCTGCAGGGTTACTGCTGGGAATGGTCCCCTGGGAGTCAGGAGTCGTATCACTGACCTCAGCTACTCTCACTCTAGAGCGTTCAGGACAAAGTCACACTACAAAAGTAGTGTGGACAGTTGTGAAATAAATTATGGTTATATAACTAATCATTATATAACTAATAGAATGAGCAAAAATAAACAGCGCTGCTATAAGGCTAACTGGACAATGGTTCTGGCATGCCTCACAGGGTAGTTTCCTGCAGTTAGGTACAGCATAAATGTGATACAGTAAAGCAGCACAGGTAAACACGGGACTTTTTGTGTTTCAGCAGTTCAGAAGCCACACCCCTGACCAAAGGATCATTGACTGAACCGCACTACCCATCTGCTCTTCTCTTAATCTGTAACACTGACACAGCCTGCTCTGGTCGACGTGTCTGGAACCGCCCATCTCAAGGTCACAGCTCTAAATCTTCAACTGCCAGTCCCAAAAACGAACATGAGTCTCGTGGTGGAGAAGGGGATCTTTTTATCTACATTCCAGCTGACTCACCTGGACTCACCTGAGCCCTGAGTGGAATTAAATTGCCTGCCAGAAAGGAACCAATAAAACGAAAGGAAAGATGTCGTGCTAAGGAGAACCACAATGGCTGTTTTCATCAGAATCATCAGAGCAGCAGCATTGTGTGACCGAATCCCAGCAGAAATATTTCAGCCGTCAGAACACCAAACGCGCTGTGCAAAGGGCTTCATTAGGCTCCAGGTGTACGTGTGTTTATGTAAGGGAATTTCAGTTTTGAAGTGGGAATGCTGTCAGGACCCTAGTCTTTATTAGCTTTATTGCTCTTTGGCTGCACTGAACTCATTATTATTTAATCTGTTTGTTATGGTATTTGCTTACAATGCCGTCACTGAAAGCATGCTACTGTGGCTTGTCTTTTCAATTGCATTCATTTATATAGAGCTACATTTTGCATAGCAATTTAGATGGAGCACTGAACTCTAGGGTACAACAGCTATCCCTCTTGAGCCAGAGCCTCAGATTCTCATTAGCAGTTTCAGTTCTGCGAGAAGTCCACTTGCTGGCTACATGGCAATAAAGACGTTGTTCCAAATGTAGGACGAGGCTGTCTACAGTGAGCACATCCAGTATCCTACTGAGAAGGTAGGATAGGGTAGGAGCCAGCAGGAGATCCAGCTCAGGGGCACAGCTAGAGGGAGCAGATGGGGAGGGGGATGGGGGGATCTCTGACAAAACGTCACGGAAAGTGAAAGTGTTCCTGCTAAGAAGGTGAGCACACAGACAGAACAGTCACCTCGTCCCCCTCCACCATCACCATTTCTTTGCGTGAGGTTGGCAGCGTTTCAAGGAGCCTTAACAAAAATAATAAAAGCAGCAGCAGCAGCAGCAAAAAAAAAAAAAAAAAAAAAAACATCTCCTGGCCCGGCAGCTTTGAGCAAACTAAAAACTCCCTGCGGCTCTGAATGTGATTTGGTTGGGGGGGGGGGGCGCCCGCGCCC
>JABJVR010027846.1:0-35841 GCA_025773905.1 Chitala chitala
CCCCCCCCCCCCCCCCCCCCCCCCCCCCCCCCCCCCCCCCCCCCCCCCCCCCCCCCCCCCCCCCCGCCCAATTGTCGGTCCAGCCTCTTTGATGTGGCATGCGAAGGCCGAAGCTCACTGATGGCGGTCCCAGCTGTGCGGACCACTGGTCCCAGGCAGCCATGACATGGACCAGACCGGCAAGCTGCAAAGTCGCTCATGGCAGGTGAGCACGGACAGCGAGGTGAAGATGGAGGAGAGCTTTTCAGCTATGTCAGCTGAGCAGCGCTGCTCCAGGCTCTGTCAGAGAGCTTCAATAGAATGGACACACACACAAAAACCGCACACGCAGTCCTAACAACTGGAGTCAGTGCGAAGAAAGAACAGAATCCCGACGGTGGAGATGGGCTGCTGGTCAACCGCGATCATGTTGAAGGAGCGTGATATCAGCAGTGTGATATCAGCAGCGCTACGCCAAACTATCGTACACAAGTTTGAATTAAATACCATCCAATCTCACCTAGTACGGTGCCAACGTGCCTCCTAGTACGGCGCCATAACGGGACAGTTACACCTACACTTGTCTGCTTCTGGACACAACTCTAAAGCACAGCCATGACAACCTGGACTGACAGATGGATTGTCACCCCCCCCGTAACCTTAGAGCCCCACCCCCTCACTGCTAATCACACCCCCTTAGAGCCCTGCCCACAGCTCCCATGCATTCTGGCAGTTCCTGCATGACTGTCCCGCTAGGAGATACAAATATGATTCTCCCATGGACACATACACACTCCTAAATTATTGTTAACTTGCTAATCTTTTTATAGGCAGTTGCAATTTATAACACTGCATGCAAATATATATTTCTTTGTCCTAATACACAACATGAATATTGCATGACGCCTGTATTATGACCAACAAACTTACCAGTACTTCCAATCAGTTATTCAAAATATTCACTTCCCTAGTGGACATTTTCTCATTTTCTACAACTCTCAAAAGCACGTTAAAATAACCTCAGTATAATGAACAAGTCATATCTTTTCTTAAGAAAACTTTTATTATCGCATTGTGTCAATGAGTGAGTAAACCATGTTCTGGAATTCAGATGCACAACCATAAAAGACAACAAATAACTTGCTGAAATAACCCCGAAGACCAGCTTCGTTTATTTTCCAGAAAGGAACATTTGCAATAAAATTATCATAGCCAAAGAGACATTAATGCTCTTACCACAGAAACCACTTTTCTTGGCAAGAAGGTAAAGTTTACTTTTAAAACTGTGTCCAAACAAAGAGGCCTCGCTTTGCTCTACTGCCACTAGTGAGGACAGCAGACTAAGTGTCACCCCCGCCACGCTCTGACACGACACAGCTGATCCCTAACTAACCGCAACACAAACGGCGGCATCCCCCAAAGGGAGCGCTGGCAGAGAAAAATCAATAGGGGGAGAGAGCCGCATCGCTTCCGTTTCACAGAGGACAGGCGTGACCTGAGGCTGGCAGAAGTACAGCAACACTCGCCGAGACGCCCTGTCTTCTGTACTGGTCAGCTGAAACTCCACGCCATGCTGATCCAAGCGGCCAGCAGGAACAAAAACATTTATATGCAAATGAGTTCCCCCTGATAAACTCAGCTCCGCCCACATCTGCTGGCCAATAGGACTAATAAGGTTTTATATGTAAATCAGTTCCCCCTGATAAATTGAGCTCCATAAAGATGCAGCACCCAACAGGACCAATCAGGTTCATAAAGCTCGGCATGCAAATTAGTTCTCCCTCCTAAACTCAGCTCCGCCCACATACGCTGGCCAACAGGACCAATAAGGTTGTATATGCAAATGAGTTTTCCCAAACAGCTCAGCTCCACCCCAATCAGCCTGTTGCACACACACGTTCTCCTTCACCTGTCCATTAAAGAAAGCTTAACAGACAGCAGCAAGATCGATAGGTCTGGCTCACAGCCCTAACCTTACTTTAAAAACAACCCACAAAACAATTCTGAGCAGTCTGCATTAGGCCACTGGGAAACAAAACACTCCAAAAGGATTTAAAACAAGATTTACTAAATAAAAGAGGCAAGACAGGAAAATGCTATTAAAAGGAAAAAGGAGATTAATTTACTTTATTGAAAAAGCAGTCTGACTTTGAAACTGACTAATAAAAAAGGCCTTACAACAAACATCAGGTGTATGAAAAATTCTTCAGCAAATACGTGATTTATAAAATCACATTCGCCACATACATATACAGTGGATAAAACACAAAAGACAGTCCCTGGATGTCTTTCAAAAGTAAAATACAAGACTAGCTCTACAAAGCCCGTCTGTTAAGTTATGAATTTCTTCACAAAAGTTCACAGCCTCCGAATTGATTCAGCACCACGGCATGACAGATGAGCAAGCCCATTTATCAAGCCAGCGCGGCGGTCGCTGTTAAGGACCCATCCTAATGCGGAGACAGGAGATTTGAAAACAAGATCTTCCCTGACCTTCACCCACACAAAGCCAAAAGCACACAGACTTCATCAGCCCCTAACACCGCACACAGCACAATACTTCATCATAATCATAAGCTATAAGCACGATATTGATTTTTTTTTAAGGTCAAAGAGGCACTTTTTTCCCCTCTAAGCACACAGCATACGCTGGCTTAGGTCTGCGCTTCTCGGTGCTGACAACGTGTTGATAAGCCGTCAGCACTTCCATCAGCCAAACCCAAAATAAAATGTCACAGTTAACTTGATGAATACCGCATTGCTCGTTTTGAAATAAATTCAGTGCGTAGCGTTTGAGACAGTCTGTGGTCCGGATTGTTTATATGCTCCTTCTGAAAACCCAAAATGATCCCGAATAAAGCGTCTAAAAGTCGAAAGAGATTAAGAAGTTTTGGCATGACAGAGAGACACGGAGCGCAGCCAAATGAACAGTGATGATAAGGAAACGCTGTTTTTCAAAGTAATACAGGTGGGACACTGTGACGTTAGAGTGCAAGCTGAACAAAATTTTATTGATAAAAAAGTACTGTCTCATGAAAAACTATTAGCAAACTACAGTGAGATTTAATAAACTGAGCAAATGGTAACGAAACACTACTATGTAAAACTGCATACTTTCCCTTCAGCTATTGTAGCTGAAGACACAATAAAACAAAGTTGTAGACCTGCTGCTGGGAACTACGGCAAATTAAAATACACTGCTAACAAAATGGTTAAAAGGGAATAACAAATAATAATAATAAAACATACTTTCCAAATATAGAAGTAAAACAAGTGTACACTGAGTAGAGGAGCTGGCATGTCAAACGTGGAAAAATAAAGACTGCACGAATGTTAAACTGCCAATTCAAAGTGGAGGCAAATACGTCTACTCAATTCTAGGGGTACAATTTCTACTCCTGCAGATGATGAAACAAAAAACAAGTCGCGTACGTCTGGCCGAATTATTGTTTTACAGTCAAGATGCCATTAACTACCTTTCAGGGGTGAATGTGACGTGCTGAAGGTGGTCAAAGAAGTTATAACGTGTAAAAAGGGGCGCACTGCTGATGTGTCGGTAAGTAAAAACGTATAATTAAAGATAATGTAGTAGTCTTTGTATTAAAACTTGGTTTATTAAACTCAGGTGCACGTATAACCAACGTGTCCTTGCTCGCTAGTCAGCCACTGTAACTCACCGTCTGTCCACTTTTTACTGACTTTCAACGAGAAACTATAGTACGAATGACATTTTTAAAATTACATTTATGTAATATATGTAATGGCTTGGTTAAAATGAACTCACTAGATTTGTATACAGCAGTATAAACAAAAACAACACTTAAAACTCACCAGCCCTCTTCAGCTTGCACTGTGCAGCAACGAGCATGGGCGTTCCTTGTTATTGCCAAAGGAATTAAATAAGAGTTATAAAAATATCTAATAAAGAAAAAACTAAAATAAATGCATATTCATGTATTCTTAACATTTAGTAATTTATGAAGAAAAAAACAGTAATATAAATTGAATTGCGTTACAAATCGTAACATTTCATTCAGGCGCGTAAAGCGACGTTTTTTAGTTTGGGTCCTGAGAATGAAGGTCCAGTGTTTGAAATATGGCGTCTTCCAGTCGCACTCAGGTGATATCTCTTTACAGGATGCTTATGAAAGAAAGCAAGAAATTTCCTTCATATAATTTTAGGCAAGTAACAGAGTTGTTCAGTTGTTGGTAAAATGGTTGACAAATTGCGGTATAGGTTTCCTTTAAAGGTCTTCCTATGTTTCAGCTACGGTAATAAAAAAACGTCCCATAATATTGAGATCTTGGCGTTCACATACACAGAATCAGTTGAGGTATTAGGTTTTATTCCTTAATTACGTTAAAATTTGTTTACTAACGTTATGTGGCTATTGGTTTATGCATTTGCGTCTCTTATTACAAAGGTAGACTACCAGGTATAAAGGGCAACGTGTGAAATTTTAACAAGAGTTGCAAGTATACAGTATTTATAAATGTCTATGTGTGAATGTTCCTTGAAGGCTTTAATGGCAGCACGTATTATAGTTTGGTAAGTGATTACACCTTATCCGGGTACTTACTTTGTAAGGTATCAACTATTAAAATGAATCCCACGTGTTTTTGCGAGGTGAATCTCTGTCAAGGGTTGTTTTACAGTGATGCTGATTTGTACTGTAACACTACTCTTCTCGTTAAACACGATTAAGTCTGAGTATGTATCTGAAAAATAATTCATCAGCTTTAGCTGGCTTGCCTATGTGTTTTAAAATAAAAATTTCTTGTTAGTTGCTTGTAATGAAAACATTGGAACACTGAGTAATAGTATATTTGAAATTTGTGAATGTTTTTGAACATTGTTGTAAGTTTGGATAAACCCCCCTCCCAAACCTAGCAGGGATAATTTTCCTTGGATTTTAGTGTATTTTGGAGTTGGGTGTTAGGTGTTACGATTTGAAACGCTAATTTATACTCCAAGTCTTAATGCCTGCATTCTTGTTTGACTGGTTTGATGCACAGGTGGACGGTCGAAAAAGAGCACAGTTTATACAATTTTATATTAAACAATTTATAGCACGCAGTAGAGACTTGTTCAGCTCTTACAGTAATGATTAGGTGTCCTGAGGCTCTCTGTGTCTGTATAATATGGCTGCAGGGTTTGTACATGGCATATATATTGTAGTTAAATTGGGAGCTAAGAGAGACATTACAGCTAACATCACTGAATATCCTCAAGTTATTTTTTAACACTGTGTACAGTGTAATGGTGCTGGGAGTATTTATGAGCTTGTATGTCAGAATCAGATACTTGATATGTGATTGAAATAGGAAATGTATCACTGTCAGTTGGTGTGTTAATGACCTTCTGGATGTTACCCTTCAAGGGGTGAGATTTAAACTGGCTTTGTGCCCTTTTTTATAATTGATTGAATGCCACAGTGAGTTATAATTGTGAGGAGGTGTCTACTGAGTCCTATACAGTTGTGACTCTTCTGTGTCGACTGGTAGTCAAGTATGAAGGTGCAGCTCCACGCGGATTGTCATATTGAAAACATTCAAGGAATGGTATGCTTCGGGGTTAACGAGGGCCTCCTCTTTCCCTGTGCTTCTGTGCTCCAAGTGAAGAACTTCCCTGGACTGTGTTGTCACGTGAACAGATGTAGGCAAAACGGGAGTTTTCTTGTTCCTCCATAGCAGCAGCCTGTATTAAAGTGAGAGAAACTGATGTTCCCTCAGATCTTCTCTGCCTGTTATACAGGCTATGCTGGCATTACAGTTCATGTAAAATGTTGCATGAAATATTTAACGGTTTCTCGCATTTCTCTTTAGCAGTTGCTTATCTCTGTCCCAGATATATCTCTACGGCATGCAGAATAAAATCTGACAAAGAAAAATGTCTTCCTTAACGAGAAGGCTTTCTTTCCATGGTGTAAATAAAATGCAATTTAATGTTTGCGCATGTTCCTCTGTTCTCCTGTAGAGCTGCAACAATTATCACCATGTTTTTACACTGGCTGTAAATGCATATTCAAATTAGAATGTCTAGTCTCAAACTGTGAAATCATCACTTTAGAGGAAATGTGGAAACTGAATATTTTTCCAATTGGGTCGATGGCAGGCAGACTATACTGTAGTCTTGCCATTTTTCTGCCAAGCAGGAATACAGCCCAACAAGATAGAATTGATTTTTTTGTTTTTAAATTAGCAACCTAGACCAAAACATTGACCAGCCTGCCTCCTGGTCTTGCCAAAAAGCACAGCTTTTTTTCCATTCACAAACTGCGACTAAATTATAGATGTATGACATGGAAGGTTGTAAACTGGAAACACAAAATTAGTTTTTTTTTTTTTTTTCCCCCAAGATGAATTTCCCCCATCCAGTCGTGAGTTCCCCATTCAGCCAATGAAATCTACTCAATTTGGGTAAAATAAGCTTGATGACTGAATAGCTTTTCGCCCTATAATTCACGGCTTTACGGGAGGCTTAACTCATACCTTTGCACACAGACGTTGATGTAGTTATTCCTCAATATAACGTGCGTATAAAATATTGTCATGTGTAGTTTGACCTTCAGTTAGCATGTTTAAATGTGTCTACTTTTTGTTTTTAGTTGGTGAAGACAGAGTATTTTGTGAAGTTCTGGGTGTGCATATAGTTGTAGTTTTCATAGTTTGCCTCAGTTGGGACTGGAGTACTGAGATGATGGTAGTGGTGGGGGTTTGTGGTTCTGCTGGTGTAAGAATGTTCTCTGACCTTCCTTCCATGTAATCCAGTAATCTAATTGCCTGTAGAATAATTAATATAATAAGGTAATGCATATGTAAATAACTTTTAGCTGCCTCAGTTTCCTGTTTATGCCACGGTTCCACTCTGGAGGTATTTAATCAGGTTCACTTAAGCACGCCTTACCGTTGCGAGTTACGGATGGGCTTCTTTTGTCTTGTCTCTGACAGCTGCTATGAGCACGGTAAAATAGCCAATAACAATAGATAAAGATGGGATCTGATGGGAGGGGGCTGGGGGCTCAGCCAGCTGTGCTTGCTTTAGAATCCCTTACAGGTTTCATTTGAGTCGGCGTGTTTCATGGTTTGCATGTTTAAAGCGTGTGCATGTGACACGCTGGTTTTCCTGTGTTCCACGCTGTGTCCATCACAGAGCCCTCTGTATTGCTGCAGGTATGACAGAGAGGACACTTGTGAGTGCTGGAGAGTTTAGAGCCGAGCTCTCCAGGGCACATCGCGCTGCGCGGTGCTCCGATGCACCGCAGTCAGGTGGCAACTCTGATAAATGGGCTGCTGGCATCCAGTACTGCTTGTGGAGGATGATTTGCACAGACCAGTCAGGCAGAAAGGGCATCAGTTATCGCGCATCTTTGGTGCAAACGAAATGCTACAAGGCTTTGGGGGTTTGTGAGTCACAGGTGTGGATGCAGCAGGTACACTTCCTCAGCAGGTACATGCATGGGCATTCTCACACGCATGCTGACACCCCAGGCTCAGCACGTGCGCCTCCACTGCAGCTGCTGTAGACCGTGTCGGGCTGACTGTACTCGCCCGCCCTGGTACATCACCTCATTCGGGTTCACCTGTGAGTTAACGTTGGCCCACCAGTGTAATTGGGCAGGGCGTGTAAGTGAGAGCTGTGACGACAGAAAGTGCTGATACTGAGTGCTGTACGCAGCCCCTTCAGCTGCTTGGTCTTTGCCTAGTTTGAACACCGCTTCATGATGTCCTGCTTGGCTGTTTTTTCTCCCCAGGACGTACGCTCTGCGGAGAGTGAGGGATGGTTTCAGGCACAATATGCACGTGGATGATCCCAAGACTCTGGATGTTCTCTTGAACCGGGCGCGTGAGAGCCTGGCGCTCATCAGGAGACAGGTGGGTCCGCTGGGGAAGCGGGACGTGCCCCGTTCTGTGCGGCACCCGCTGTTCGGCCTGCGCAGGCCCGTGCCTGATCGGGTCCCCACTTGGACAGAATGGCAGCATATTCCATGTTAACCTTCTCTGTAGTGGCACACGGGCAAACGAGGGGTACGCTGCCTCTCAAACACCACACAGCGCTGCAAGTGGAGTCATACCAGCTCTCTCCATCTCCTCTCTCTGAGGGCTATTGCACATAAAACCTTCAGACACCCGCAATATCTTATAATCTAAATCACTTTTTAAAACTTAGACGGCAATAAAAAAGGGATATGAAAGCTGGTGTTGGTGAGTGGTGAAAAAGCTTTTATGTTGCTCTGTTGGATTATATCCATTAAATGAGTTTCTTTCTTTCTTTCTTTCTTTTTCTTTCTTTCTTTTTCTTTCTTTCTTTCTTTCTGTGGCAAACAGTTTGGGTGTGTGTTCTAGTGTGGCTGAAGTTTTGTGGCCCTGCATTCACCAGCCGTAGCTGATAAATCTTTTATCGTGTTTTTGTTTCCTTTCAGCTAGTAGGGGTGGTGGGAGGAAACGTCTTCCTCACCGATGATGAAAGACGCGCTGGATTGTTGACAGTGGAGCCTTTGGTACAAGTTCTCCTCACTGAGAGAATTATGCGCTGGGCTAATTTACGTTTCTGAGCTCTTCCCGGCTTCTGCGAGTCTAATTGAGACGCGTCAGCTTTGCTCTTAATTATAACGGCCCGTTGTGGGCGAACGACCTGCGCGGCGTATCTGAGCGTGCTCAGAAGAGGGGCACAGCTATCAGTCAAAACGGGCTCGTCTTCCATCGGCGTTAAGATGCATCGAGGGACGTTAACGGAGGAGTCGTTTTTGAAATTAAGCAGCTGCTTTGTGTGAATATCATCTTGGCCTGTTAAGAACTGCAGGATTTTTGAATAATGTTCAACTGTTTTTCTCGTAAATTCTGGAGAAGGATTTATCATGTGTAGAGTGATCCACATCAAATCAACATGCTGAAGCTTCCTGACTGGCCGTCTTAGATTTGCTTCATATGTGTACATGATGTCTTTGTACATAACAGGTAGAGTCCCAAATGTTTGGCTTGTATGTCCAGGTTCTGAGGTACAGAGGATTTCAAAAGCAAACGTGGGCCTCACTCTACTGCAATGTGTTGCTTAAATTATGAAGTTCTGTAAGTCATGAGCATGAGTAGGTCAGAAGTACTCTTGAAATTTTTGGGAATTGTTCTACACTGTTCAACGCCTTTAGTGTCGTCCCATGGTTACATATTTGCTGTGTTGTTGTGTCTTCAGTGCTTCTGCTCGCTGTATGTTCACACAGACCTTTTACTTTTTGGTATGTAATCCTCATGGCTACATGGCTACTAGGCGCATGTCTGAAAGAAAATCAACGTTCCTGGTTTAGGGCATTAAAATGAAAATTTCACACCTGTATTTCAGGTGCATATTGGTCGTGTATGACTGTCATACCACTCAAAGGATCATGTTTTAATTGGTAAATGCACAAAATATTTGCACTTGCTAATTGATTTAGCAAGTTGGTGCCTTGAGCCAAACTGTGTTAATTAGTGTGTTCATATCCCTGGGGGTCATTCTGGGGCATGGTTCTCATGTTTAATGTTTTATGTGGCCTTGCTTGCCAACAGAGCAAGGTGCTGTTGTCAAGACCGTCTGGAGTAGCCAAACGCCATGATGCACCGTGTACGGTACTGTCCGGTCCGGTCCGGTCCAGTCCTCCCGGGCCCTGTGGCCCACCTGTACGCTTTGTAGGACCACAGGCAAGGTGAAGGCAGTGGCGTGAGCTAAGGTAAAGAGATGTTATTGTCACTCCGTACACGTGCACGTTACAACCAAGTCTGCTCTCTGCATTGAGCCCGCCCCCCTGAGGCGAGCAAGTGGCAGCTGTCTTTTAGGGCCTGGGGAGCCAGTGCCGATGTCCTGCTGAGGGGGACCCTTGCTGGATGGGCTGGGGTTCAACCGGATGACGTCTGCATCCCAGCTAGATGCTTGACGGGTAGGAGACCTGCCCGCTCCTTCTGAGGCTTTGCAGAGCAGCTGCAGGCTGTAGAAGACAAGACGGCTGCTGTGTGTTCTGCCTTGTGAGTGGCAGGGCTGTGGTGTGTGAGCAGGGGCTTAGCTGGGAGTTTAGCAGCTGCCTGGGAGAGGCGGCCGGTGACCTGCCCGTCGCCGCCGCCTCGGCAGGGGCGGTTTGTGGGCGTGCGCTTTGGCGTGTGCGTGGGATGTCGGCCGAGGTCCTACGCTGCGCCGGAGCAGGTCACGAGCTCCCTCCTCTCCTCCACCCACAGACCCCCACCTCCGCTCTGCCGCCACTGCTTGGAGACTGGCAAACAGCGTGACTGGGCCGCTGCTGGGGGGTGGAGAGCAGACAGAAAAGTTGTGAAGCCCATTCCTCCACCCACACGCACCATACCGGAGCTGGTTGCCTTAACAGATAGAGCGGCTGTGTGGGCACCCGCCAACAACCCCACGCCCCCACTCTCGTGAAGACGAAGCAGCCGGGCCAAGCGGTTCTGATTTAACCACCTGATGCTTTATAAAATTTGCATAATTGATGGTGTCGCGCGGCCGTTCACTGTAACCCACAGACAGCGAGACTCAGGCGTCGTGTGTACCGTTGTGGGGGATGTTGCCGTGCCCCCCCCCCTCGGTTTGACGCTGTGTTTTAACGTGGTGCCCCTGGGCTCTTCCGGGTCCCGCTTTGCATCCCCTGACCCACGGCTGCCGCTTGATGTGCTCTGTGCCACGCCTCGCCTCATCCCTTCTGACAGAGGACAGATGCTGACAGCGGGGACACCCCAGGAGTGCTGGGGATGGGGGCCAATTCCACCCCCCCCCCACCTTCCTCTTTGTTGCACAGTGTTGGCTCATATGGGGGTGTGTATACATTTGTGTATATATGAAAATGAAGGGAAAATCTTTTTTTAAAACCCTCCTCCTCTTCCAGAATCTATATTTTCTCTCAGATTTTTCCACAGTATATGATAAAAGCCCAAATGGTTTCCAACAGTGTGGGCTGTAAATCTATACAGGGGAAAAAGGGGACCGTTTAAGTTGTGCTGCAGAAATGAGAAGAGACCAGTGGGGCTGGGGAGCCTGTGATGAGGAGGATGGGGGGGGGGGGTCTGCCCACTTCACTCTTCCTTGCCAGGGTGGGGTCTTCTCTGTATATAACCTCCCCCTGGGGGAGCCGGGAGGGGCAGCTGTCATGCAGACGTTCCTTCTGATGTGAAGCTCCTGGCGATACGGTGTCCTCTTACTGGGTACATGTCCCCACCCCTGTACTCCCAAACTGGGCAGTGTGTGCACCTGTGGCATCCTGCAGCTCTGCCGGTCACACAGTTTCTCTAAGAAATGCAGGTGCCAGCATGCCCTGCGTTTTGCCCTCCTCTGGCTGGTCCCGACAGCATGTCTGTGGGACAGTCCGTTCGTCCGTCTTCTCTCCCCCGTACACAGCTCAGGATGGGCACTCGTAAGGTGCCATCTTGCCCTCCCCCGTGATCTGCACGGACGCCCAGACGCTGGGCCCTTTCAGTAGAACTGGGTCTCTGAAAGAACACAGAGACGCTCATGAATAAGTCATGACAAGGCGCGCTCTCTCTGTCTCACACACACACACGTGCAGCCAGTCCCCTGATCTGCATCCCCTCCCAGACTTCTCATTCAGCCCCTCCATGTAATCGCTCACTGGCTTCTGTTTTATTTAGTCTGTTTCTGATGCCCTTAATGCATTATTCATTTCCGCACTCCTTTTATATTTCGGTGCGTCAGACGAAGGGAAGGCGCTCTCTCCACTCCACCGACGGCCTTGTGCAAAGCGGGGATGTAGCCATTTGTTATGTAGCCATGTTGTGACATTGAGGACTGAAGGTGAGCTGGACTAGGTGTTACATTTTGGAGCCGTTTTTATCATGGCCTGGTCTTTGAATGAAACCCTAGACAGCCCTGAAGGGATATCATCTATGGGCTGCTTCTTCTGGCATGCTGTACCTCATTAACGAGGGGAGCCTTTAAGGCTGGCGTCCTTACCATGCCAGCCCAACAAACACTCAGCGCTCTCCCCACCTCACGCCGTGGCCCAGTTACATGCACATTCGCTAAACGATGAGTAGTAAGCCATGATCCCCTGGTCATCGCTGAGGATTGCTGCCCCCCCGACCCACAGACAGCCACATGTAGGTCTGACGGCCTTGGGGCTGCTGTTGAGTTTTATGGGGCACGCTCACTGTGCGTACAGTTCTGTGCCTTTCCTGGTGTTTGATCTTGGTCTGGTTCCTATCGCGGTGCCCCCTGCTGGTCAGAAGTGGAAGTGTGCTAGTGTGTGGCACAATTGTATGCACGTGTGTGTTGTCTGTCTCCAATCACAGCCCGTGTGCGCACGCGTGGCCCACGTTCACCGCTTTATTGGTATGTTATGAGAAAAGCACAACTTCCAAGCCACTCCAAAAGACTTTATTGATCAGTCCAAATGAAATTGCGTCCTAGCTTGTACTAAAGAGCTGCAGCTGCCTTTTGCAGACCAAAGTGGATAGCTAATGGTGGATTCAGCTGGTGCCATGACGACATCCCATCAGTGAGCTGGAATAGCCACTGTTCCTGTATATCTTTCCAGAAAGAAGAGTTGCAAAATACTGAATCCAGTGTAAGCACATTAAACACAAATTAATAGTGAGCTTGTGGAATCCTTTCTGAGCAAAGACCCTGGAATGCCGAAGGGGGTCGTATCTGGTCCGAGGTCTGTCATCTTTAAACATGTCCACCCTCTCCACACTATACCCGACAGACAAACCCCACCATTGTGTTTGCCGTGGGCAAATCGGGACCTGAGGTGCCTTTACATCCTTTGTATTATTTCTCCTCTTCTAATGCCATGACTTTCAGATAGCGGGTTGTAAACAGCTTGTCCTCTGGGCGTGGAGCACCTCCTTATGCCCTGCTGTCTAGTGTACTGCCACGTAGCCATCAAACTCGCGTAGCAGGAAGGGCTCCTGCTTTGTTCACGGAGACCTGGGGCTTTATAACAGCTGACCTCGGGAAATGCGTCATTCACTGTCATGTGATGCTTGCTGCTTGTAGCGTGACTAGTTTCTCCTCTGAATTACAGCAAAGTGTTTTGTAAATAAATGCCAGGCCGTAGATCTGTGATTTTACTTTGAATTTGAGTCCATATTCTTTGTTTTGTGCTTAATGAATAGATCTTTAATTGGACAAAGCGGTGTTGTGGCGATTTTATTATTTTTTTTTTTTTTTTGAGTTAGGTGTGCATGTAGCATTGTACGTACGGTAATTGTAGTTTTATAAGGCCTGATATTTAGAAACCATGGAATAGATTTTAATGCACACATAACGGTTATCTTTTTGTTCAGTTTTGTCTCGTTTCAGTTAGTGTGGGGTATGTTTATTGGCCCTGAGTTTGTAGTCATGGATAATCCGTAAGCTTTTAATTGTGGATGAGTTATTGAGTAACACGGTACAAGCTTTTTAATGCAGTGCTGCTGTTTAGTTTCTAAGTGTTTTTCCTTCTATGAGATGTTCTTTGTCACCCAGAAGAAGCTGAAACAGCAGTGATGTAAAATTTCTCCCCAGTGGGCTTTGCCCCGGCTGAAAGCTGCCTTCACGCTGTGCCGTGGTTCACAGGCGTTGCAGGACACCCCCACACTTTCTTTGAAGCGGGTGCGAACCCCCCGCGGTGCATCTTTGCCCGAACCGTTTCACGCTTTGCTGGCAGGCAATGCCGTGTGTCTCCACTGGGGTGCGAAAGTAGGAAGAGGACAACATCTGTGAGGTCCGCGTGGGGCGGATGATGTTGTATCGTACCGCTGTGCCATGGCTGTGGGGACCGCGCGGGGTTGATGGCGTCGTGTGGTACGGCTGTGGGGACGGCGCGGGGTGGACCACATTACAGAGCAGACAATGTGGGGACCGTGTGGAGCGTTAAATGTAGTTCTGTACCATGCAAAACAATGAACACCAGTGCAGTGCTGCTCTGCAAGTGGAGAAAGTGTTTTCCTCACGGCCAACCTCCACAGCAGCGTCCTTTCACAGACGATGGCTGAAATGACCGTTTTCATAAGAGGTTGTCCAGGACACGTGTCTTCGGGAGGTATTGAGCTGTCCATAGTTCATAAAGTAAAAATCAATACATATGAAATGCTCCAAACCAAATGCTTTTCAGCGAGAGCCCTCCTCACCACCTACAAACGCATAAATCACAACTGAGAGAAGCAGAGCCCTTTGTTTCAACCATTAGGAGAAGTGGAGTCTGCTGTTCCTCCGCTGCTTATGCAGATTACGACTCTTTAAGCCTGTTACTCCTGCCACGTGTCTCCCTGATGTTACTCCGGCACATCATTACTCCTGTTTATTACTCCTCCAAATCAATCCTGACAGTTGTATCAATACCCTGTGCTACAGCAGGCTGTGTTTGCTCTGGTACTGATAAGCACAGGTGCACAGACTTAGGTCCAGCTGCACTACCTGTGAGAAACCCAGCGTGACTCCAGAGTCGTTCTGGAGAGCCGCCCTCCACTTCACTCTGTGCAGCAGGACTGCCTCTCTGGGGCCTCAGGAGGAGGTGCGGGAGGGGGGTCACCAGGTTAACTCGCACTGTGTTACCGGAACCTGAGACTCCTGCATGGTCAGCCAAAATGTGACGCTGAAAATCTGGCTCCCTGGTCACGACAGCTCTGGCCGTTTTCACACGGAGGCACGACCACAGTTTGGACAAATGCTACTGGTTCAGACTGCCACCTCAACACAATGTGAATCTGAACACAAAATTGTGCCGTTCATGGTAGACCGTTACAGATTGCCAGCAACGCACAGTAAGAGTAAATAGCACATTTTGGAAAAAGTGATTTAGAGCGGAGTCTCACCTCATCAGGGACTGCAAAATTGTCTTTTATCTGAGGCTGCATCACAGGGCTGCTTGTCGTTTGTTTATTAGTGCTCCAAGGTGAATCTTCAAAGCTGAGCAGCTTGTTCATCCCTGCTGGGAACCTCAAGTTAAATTACTACAGGCCCCTGAACCAAACATCCTTCAGCAGCAAGTTCAAAATTAGCCAAGGCTGACTTTGTATTCGGGAGATATCGGAAATGCTCCACCGTGTGTGTGTGTGTGTGTGTAAGACTGAGCTTCTATTACCCACTGTAAACAGGCACATTTCCATATGCGCTGGTGCATGTAGAACAGCTCATGTTTTGGGGGGGCCCTGCTGCTGTTTTCGGGGGGGGGGCCTGTGACTCTCAGATCCCCCCCTAGTAAGTCGGAGTTGAACTTGCTGCCCTTATATACAGGCTGGCCCTGGTAACATAATGGGCACAGTGTTGTTATAGTTGAGGGTCCTGCGAAAGCGTGGATGCGGTTGCTAGGTAACGTTCACCCGGAGCTTGTTCCTGTTAACAAACGGAACACACATCACTTGGGTTTGAGACAGGATTGACTTGAGCTTTTTGTTTCTCATCCTGTGTCGCCGTGTCTCCGACGGTGACGTGAAAGTAGGCGGAGACGCAGCGAGCCAGACGTGCTGTTGCTGCACGTCTGCGGTCGAGGGCTCTCAACTCCCAAACGGAAAGTAAAAATAAGTAAATTGTGCGCTGCTTTCTTCAGAGTGTCCTACTTCTGCGGCCCAAAGAGCACGTGAGGAACCGGTTTAAAACGAGCCTGCGCCGCTCTTCCGGGAAACTCGTCTTCCTCTCTCCCGTTCGCTGGAAAGGCTTTGTGGAAGGGTTTAGTCTTCCTCGTGCCTATCTCATCCAGAGTCGTCCTCTGTGTGTCGACCGACTCTCTGTGATCTGTGGACGTTCTCCTCGGTCTGGATTGTTGACGCTGAGCTTGATGTTCCACAGCCCAGCCAGCTGTCTGCACCACCACGTCACTCTTCACCGTGGTGACAAAACACTCACAACGCACTGACAGCACTACAGATTTTCTATAGACGCCTACGCTTTGTTCGACAGGTGTATTCTATGATCACCGTAGGCTATACCTGTTCATCACCATGGGGACTGTTTTTCTGTAGGTGCATATTGCCATGGGAACACACTGCTTTCTGAAGTGAGGTTGTTACAGCGTGTTGCGTTGTACAAAGTGTAGAGAGTGAAATTGTTACAGAATCACAGTTTGAATGGCAGGCTGCATGGTTAGAAGTAGGATTTTGTTGGGATTTTACCCCGCCCTGCCCCTACTGGATACAGAAATGGGGGGGCCTACCTGTTCACCCTCAGGTCATCATAGCCCTGTTGGTTTGTCTCTCAGATGTTTGTGGAACTGTGAGTCTGCCGCTACAGGTGGCCCCTCCACTTGAGTGGGGCTGGAGGGCTGGACACCAGGATCGAAGAAGCCCGCTGCTCCTGGAGGAAGCAGAGATGAATGAGAGTAATATGCCGTTATCTGGGCTGCTTATTTTTAGCTGGCCCCGCGCAGGTTGCAGGCGCTGCGAATTCGAGTGTCACTGGCACTCCACGCGGCACCGATACTTTGGGGACCTTAGACGCTCCAAACTCCATCCGGCATCAACCGCGCCTCCTCCAATTAGACAGCAGTCCCTCTGATGAAATATTAATCCCCGGCCTTTCTGCTGAGCGTGCCCGTTGTGCGAGAGCGCGCCGCCTTTCACTGTATTCGTTTATTTTGTGTGGATTGTTAGCGGTGGCAATGCGGTATTCATCTCTTTGCTGGAGTAGGAGCCGAAGCTCCCCTTTGCCTCAGAAAAGCATCTTTAGAGTTCGTTAGATGGGGTGTTTAATTGGCCTGGACTGGCAAGGAGTGTGGGGGAGTTCTCTCAGCATGGGGCAAGGTGGTTTCTTTGTGGCTCTCAGCGTGTAGCTTGCGGTGTGTTTTCACCACGGTCTCGCTCTGTGAAGGACCGTGAAAACCTGAAGGACGTGGGTGGGCGAGTGCTGACAGGTTGTCTGGGTGTCTTTCGAGTCCAACGACAAATTGTCAAGACCTGGAAGTACGGCTGAGTAAAGACTTCATCGCAAACAGGAAGTGGGAGGCACCGTCTCATGGACACTGATGCCTCACGCTCAGGCAGCGCCGACCCACAAGTCCCAGCAGCGTGTGGCCGTCTTGATCCCGTGCTCGCACACACCTGTTTCTGCAGAGCCCTGAACAGCATTTATTATTCATCTGCAATCATGCGCCTGCAAACTCTACGCTGACATTTTGTTTTACACTGAACAGACTTATTGACAACAGGGCCCGGAGAATCAGGCAGAGTTTCAGAAGCCTTGAGTTATGTTATCTGAAGCCATCAATCAGAACAGTTGTACATATTGAGTTGGTCCAGAGACATTTAAGGTCCCCATTTAAAATTTTTGTTTATCTCCGTATTTTTTCTGTTGTTGGCCTAGTGGTCCAGCTGTTGGATGTTTGTAGTCTGTGTCTGCCTGTAAATTTAACTGTGCACTTGAGTGGTCCCCGGTGGTCAGTCCCCTTTTAGGCCAAGCAGAGCCAGTTGTACCGAAATACCTGCAGTTGAGGAGGAAGGCCCTGATGTGAGGGGAAATCTACACCAGGGGTATGTGTCCGCAGGGCAGTCATGGCTGCCTCTGCCAGAGGTGGCCGTTACTTTTACGGTTCTTCCGTTTCTTTCCTGGCGTTCCGGGTGAGGATGCCCGTTTTGGAGGATTAGCAGTTTCTTATCCCATTTAAGTACAACCAGGGGGGAAAAAAATCCAGTGTTGGTTACATACACTGTGGGCTCCTGTTTGATCGGTAAATGTCAGATGTAGATTTATACTGTTAAATTGTTCCTTCCACCAGGGGAGAGAACAGCAGCCAGGGATATCAAATCAGAGTGTGTGTGTGTGTGTGTGTGTGTGTGTGTGTGTGTGTGTGTGTGTGTGCGCACGCATGCACACACATGCGACTTTTCCATTTCCACAGCAGCAATTCTTGGGGGGGAGGAGGCTTTGCATTAATGAAAATATGTGGAAAAGGAATAAATTAGTAAAATAGTAAACAAGCTCTTTGAATCCAGGCTACGGCGTGGAGTCTGCAGTGAGAATTTTCATAACGGATGCCGCTGGCTGCATTGCAGCATTCTCTGCTGTGCAGTAATTATTTACCCTCGTCAGATCTGACCCCGCAGCACTCGCATGCTAACTTAAGCACTTTGTGGCATTGACCAGAACGTGGTTATTAGCTGACCTGGATTTTATACTGCTGTTCCTATGTGCCTGCCAGTGGGGGAACTTATTAGATGCATAAAAGGAAATGATGGCTGTTCCTCAAAGGGATCTGCCAAGGATTGCCCAGAACTTCCTGACACCATGCGTGCCCGCTCCATGTGTGGCCCAGCTGAATCCTGGATGTATGCTAATGAGCTCGTTTGCTCCACAGCTCCTAATTTATCAAATTAAGATAGTGGTCAAATGAAAATGAATGAATTGGCTGAAAGAAAACCCTCATCATATAAGTCTTGTGGTGTTAGCGGATCTCAGTGAAGGAGGACTCCTGCATCTCGTGATGGGTCTGTAGCACAATAAGATGTGAGAGCATGCAGGTCTGCTGCCCTGCCTTCTCTGCCTAGGTGTGCTTCATGGCACTGTACATGGACCAGTGTTCCTCCAGCAGGCTTGGAACCCTCCTGTGCAGCTCCATCAGTCAGCGCATGTAAACAGGCCTGTAGTCTCCAGTGTGTGAGAGCCCCGTCGTGTTGCCAGCTGCCTTGTGTCAGGGACGTGGGAGAACAATACCCACACAGGTGTGTGCACCTGAAGAAAGTACACTTAAACCGTTTCACGTCAGACATCAGGTGGCAGCCGTAGTCTACTCCAGTCGGTTTTCTAGAAGCGGGAAAGTGGCACATGGTGGCAGTAGCTTTTCCGTATGAACTTGGGCAGCCCTCACTGCTCTGTATAAAGGGCGTTCCCAGGGTATGTGTTGTGCTTTGCCTAGGTGTAACCTTTAATACATGCATTTCTCCTGCAATGAAAAAATCACCTCTTGCAGTTGGAAATTTGCACAGGAAAGTTTGTCTTGAAAGAATTGGGGGGGGCTGTCCATGTTGGGAGAGAATTGGGTGATGTCACTCCATTACGGAGCCTAGTTGATTGTCCCACCTGTTCTTATTCAGTTCTTGATAGATTTATTTTCATGCCAACTTGCCAGTTAAAGCTGGACGCTGGGCTCTCTGGGATACATTCACGTGTTTGTTCTATGGATGAGCAGCTGAAATGGTAGAATGAAGCCAGCTCGTGCTTGTTTTAAGTTTAACCCTCAATCTTCTGCAGAGGTGTCCACTGTTTGCACTCATTCCAGTACCACAAGGTCCATACTGGGCTCCTCTCTCTGGTGGTAAAACTGGTCCGGTTTGGGTAGAGGACTTGTCGTGGCAATGCAGGAGGGGTCCCGTGCACCCGAACCTGACTTCTGGAGCCGTGTTCAGACCGGCTCATAGTCTCGCACTTCGTGCCTTGCTCCGTCAGTGTCGCCTGTACCCCCCCTCCACCAAGTGTTCTCATATCCCATTTTATTATAACATTATGGATTTTGCAGCCCATGGTTGCTTCGGATAGCTGACAACATGAGTCCCCGAGGTGGCTATTTGGGTTTTGGTTGCCTTGGTTTTCTGTAATTATAGCTGGCTTTTGTTTTTCTAGAAATAAACAGAACCTGGAGGAGTGGGGGTTGGTCTGGTTTCAGTTGTGTAGCCATGTGCTTGAAATCGTGATGACCAAAACATGGGGAATACTGAACAAAAATTGTTGAATATTCACTGTAGCTTGTGAGCAACACAAAAAAAGCTACATGTTTAAGGACTACAGGTTGCCTTTAACTGGATCTCAACTAACAGTTATTCATGTTAATGTAACGTGTCATTCCCCGCTTTCTCAGGGGTGTTGTTCTTAATGGAAGGCAGGTAGCTTCGTGAAGCGTAGGGGTACCTGAATGCTCTACATGCTAAAGACAAAGACTGAGTATGTAAGGTAAATATTTATACAGTGCTCGGCTGGCCCAACCCGGGTCCTGTTCCCCAGATAATGGCGCTTTACCTGATGTGCGTCTTTAGACAGATGTGGGCTGTGCTGATGGCTGGTTTAGTACCACCCTCTGCTCTCGTTTCCAACAGTTATTTATTTTTGGAAATTGACTTCCTGCAATTGCAGGGGGAAAAAAAAAGTGAATCTTATTTATTTATTTTTTGTTTTCTGCAGCAGTTGGAGCTCAGTCTCCTGGGCTTTCTGAGGGTGGCACGGCCGAGGCTGCGGGCGGAGTAGGTAAAGCGGGATGAGCTGTCGAAGGAGAGCAGAGGTAAAGGAGGAGTTCGGGGGGAGGCGAGCGAGGGCGATGGGTGCGTTGATGGCGAAGGCACAGCAGGGATGAGATCAGAGGACTGGCATCTGTGTCGCCTGCATGATGTTGGTGTGGGTAAAGAGCGCCGTGGCTTTCTCAAGCCTCCTTGGGGTTGATTACAGCGGTGATGGCTGGACTCCAAACGGCCCGCCCTCCAGTCTGTGCTCCCCACCTCCTCCAGTCCGCCCAAATTGCACTGAGCACTGCTGCTGGTCTGCTCATAGCCCGCCTCTCTGATCCTGACCTGAGGCACCGGGAGAGCTTGCACCTGTACGGCCTGACCCGAGGCACCGGGAGAGCTCGCACCTGTACGGCCTGACCCGAGGCACCGGGTGAGCTCGCACCTGTACGGCCTGACCCGAGGCACCGGGTGAGCTCGCACCTGTACGGCCTGACCCGAGGCACCGGGTGAGCTCGCACCTGTACGGCCTGACCTGAGCCGACCCGATGTACCAGCAATCCTCTGCCCATCAGCTGCTGCTGTGGGTTGTCTCTGTGGCTGCATGGAGTTCCAGTTTGCACACGCGTCATGAAACGGCTCCAAGCTTGTCAGTGAGCAGACATCCACCTGGGATAAGTCTGGAAACGCCTCTGCTCTTGCTGCTTGTGTGTTCAGTGCGCTGTGTTCAGTTCCGACACTTATCTTGAAAGGTAATGTGTGTGCAGCCTTCTCAGTGTGTACCTGTGACCTTGATGAGTGGGGTTTCCCCTCTGTCCTGAGGGTAGGGAAACCCCAGATTGTATTGGGACGAGGTAGGGAGATGAGTCATTGCTGCACCATTTGTGTGAGCTGGTGGGGTGGAGGTTTGGAGGGGGCTGTGCGTTTGGCTCCCACTTCCGAAACGGCCTTCGCCTGCCTGCGGCGTTCCGGCAAGCTCGTTTGCTCCCTCCCGCCGTGCCATGTCACATACTCTGTGTGCAGTTGGTAGCCTTAGCATTGCTCCACTCAGCCCGAGACACACGCTCCTCCTGCATCTCCCTGCCCTGGACCCACCTCCTTTAGCTCTCCTCATCCGCAGCGCTCGGTGAGCAGAAGAGTGCCCGCGGGGCAGGTTTGTTTGCGTAAGGTGTCCGAGGTCACAGCAAGCGTGCTCAGGACGGAGCCTCACCCGAACAAGGCGGGTGCTGCCAGCCCCTTGTTAAGCGTTCCTTCACACCTGTCCTCCGGTGTGTAACGTGAAGGCGGCGACGTGATCAGGACGCCGGCGTGGCCCCAGGACGCCGCCACTTTTCATGTGGCTGCTGCTGTGTAATGTAGGCACCATTACAGAGACGCAGGCGTAGAAGCTGAAAGATCACGCGTGGTTCTCAGTACACACCTCGTACACACGGATTACGTGTCTGGGTCAGAAGTCTTTTGCGTACCTAAATGAGCAGTTTGTGTTTGGCTGTGAATGTAGTCAGTCTCCACCCACCCCATGTTTTATAGCACAGCCTGCTCTTTCCTAACTTCTCAGAGGAAGTGAAGTTGTTTAAATAAATTAGATACTGCGATTAAATGGGTTAAATTTATATTTAATCATATATAATTTTTTTTTTTTTTTTTTTGTCTGATAAGACCTCCTATAAGATGCTTAAGGATTCTCCCTGAGTAACCTTCAGAGTTTATTTTTTTTTTTTTTATCTCTTCGTTTTGTTGTGTTTCAAATTTGGTTTCAAAGCTTCATCAGTTACGGGGTGAATGATTTCTCTCCCCGCCCAGCACGTGTTCAAGCGCGTGGGTCAGGAGACAGCCGCTTCTGTCGTGACGGCTTCCACGTGCCGGCTAGCGTGTGTGAGAACTGGCTGTGAGCACATGGAGCTGCCAGAGCATTTAGCTTTGGCTGCGTGAGGTGGCACTGCCCTCTCGTGGAGCCGCTGAAGTGGTCGGACGTGAGACACGCGCCCTTTGCTATCCCCCATCCTCCCGTTCATCTGTCTGTAGTGCACTCTGGAGCCTGACCAGGCAAGCCCATTCTGTTCTCTCCCCCCAGGTCCTAGTGCTGGTTGTAGCGCGCTGCCTGGCTGCTCAGGTGTTTGTCCATAGTGTAAACTGGATACCTCAATGCTGGCAGCTGATATGCTCAAAGGGGCGGAACCACCCTACGAGACAGCTGCTTACAAGCCAGAACAGCTGAACCTTATTTAGCATGAATGGAAAACTCTTTCACTCACACACACACACACACACACACCCCCTCTCTAAGTGTGAGCTGGCTCTTGTCAGTTTAGTGCATGCACACAGTTACACACACGCTGTGTGAAATCACCGCATACATGCACATGGAGTGATTGAGTGCCTGGTGCAGGGAGCTGTGATTGGTCGGTGAGTCCCCTCCCACTACTGCACCCCCAAAGCCCCCAACACCTCCCCCCACAGATGTGAAGCACTGCATCGACTGACTAGTAAGAGGGCCACACCCCCTCTCCCACCAAACTACAGACAGAAGCCTGTAACCCTTCTGCCCCTGTCATCGAGGCAGCGACTTCGTAAAAGCCCCCGCAGTGCCTGAGAACCGCTTTTCCTGCCCCCCTCGTGCTGACCAAAAGGAGAAGCCCTCGTCTGTCGCAGGAACTCGGTGCTCACCGTTTTAAATGCGTCGCACGGCTTTGTCTTAATGAGCTGATGCAGAAACTGCGCGGCTGTCTGGTGGGAGAACAGCACAGCGGTATTAAAGGTTAGCGGCTGGGAAACGCCAGCGGGCTGTTACACGAGCACGCTGTCTTCCTGGCGTTGGCTAAGCAGTCCGTGTCCCGCGTTCCTTTTTAATAAGAATGATGGTGAATGTATCCTCAGTCGCTGGTTCATGGTCAGCAGCTGTTTCAGCAGAAATAAGTCTGTTAGGTCGAGGGTGGGCTGTCGTAAGGGTAATTAAATACTCCCCGCGTCCTTTTGTCTCTTAGCGTGCTTGTTTTGTGGCACACTTGAGCTGGTTTCTGCCTCCTCGTCTTTGGGTCTTGAAGTTTGGTGTTTTGGAGAGGGTGGGGGCACTGAGTAAAGTGGGGGTGTAGTCTAACTTTGGCGAAGCACCACAGAACGCGGTCCGCACCTAAGGGACCCGAGGGCGTGCGATCGGCGAGGGCCGAGAGTGCTGCACGGCAACCGTCTGGCCCCGTTTTGAAATCGCAATCACGCTGCGGCCGTTCTGGGGTTTGCAGAGACTCGCTGCATCCTCTGAATTTACAGCGGCACACTGCTGCCTCCATCTTACTCTGTGTCTGTTTCTGTGCTTGAAAGACTTCATTAATGTCGCCTTGCTGGGACGAGTCCAACCTGTCCTTTTATGGAACTTAATTCGGCTGTTAATGGCACAAACACGGGTGCAAACTGCAGAGTTAGTTTAGCACTTCACCTGTCCTGACTCGCCCTGCCATGAAAGGTGGAGATTTGTCCAGGTGCTGTCCTCAATCTTCACCAAAGGTCAGGCGGGGGGTGGATCTGAACAGCTGCCCAACAATGATCTGTAGTCGAAATGACCTTAGTGCAGGAAAACCTGGCTGAGATGGATGTGTTGATCCCACTGCGCCATGGAGACCTTCCTGATCTTTCTTCAGGCTGCACACCCCTGGAGCGCATCCAAACGAGCATGGCTGTGTGCGATCAGCCCCACCTAGTGCAGGATATGGGTATTGCAGGCCACATTCCTACATAAAGTATGTGATGGGAGGCGGGCACTGGAGTGTGGGTGGAGGCAGCCCTGTAGGGATGCAGCTCGCTGGGGCTGCCTTGGCTGCTGCCCTCACCAGATGGATGGATGGATGGTTGAGCCCAGTGCCTCCGATATCGCCCCAACGCTGACCTGCATTCACAGCGCTACACTGGGCCGGTGTTAAGCCTGTTAACACTGACCTGCTCTGATTCCAGTCTAGCTTTGCTCAAGTGGTAATTGAGCACAGCGCACGTTTGGCTCATGTTAAGCACCTTTAAGCCGTGTAAAACGTGACAAGCTGTAAGCATTCGTGTAGTCCGTTGCAGTGCGTCTTGGAATAGTGTAGGTCAATACACACACTGCCTGTGGCGTAACGGTAACAGGTAGGGTTCTATAGGGTGCCTGTTGTGCACGTGGAGCTGGCTACAGTTCCTCACCACAAGGGGGTGCGTGTCCAAAAAGTACTATCTTGGAGCCCTGCAGTCCCCCAGGTTTACTCTTTTCATGCATTCCACCGCTGATGTAAGCAGAACCAGAGCCACTTTGTCACAAGGGCGAAGAGGGGTGGTGACACTTCAGGAGAGCCAGGGCATGATCTTACGGGTTACTCTCATTAGAAATGGCTGACTGGAGTATATGTCTAATTAGGAAATGTATCTGTATAGTTTCCTGTTTTTTAACAGGCTATACTGTGTTAATCTGGTCCTTTTTCCAAGTTCCACAGCATGTCTATGTGTCTGACAGAGGTCTGTCATTACTCAGTCTCCGAGGGCCTTGCTATCTCATCAGCACAGGAGGGGTGTGGTTTTATGGAAAACCCCACACTCTTTGTGCACGGTAAAGTGTGTGTGTGTGTGTGTGTGTGTGTGTGTGTGTGTGTGTGTGTGTGTGTGTGTGTGTGTATACGCTCACACGTGTGGCACGGGCTGCGCGTGGTAGAGTTGCAGAGGCCCTGAAACATGATGTTTGTCCGCATGTTGCATTTAGAGGACATGTACTGCAGTGGCCCCAATGCCGGTATTTGCTGAGACCCCTTTTGGGGAGGTAAAAGGACAACAGGTAACCCAGAGCTTTGTTAGCTTCTCCAGGGTTATAGAAGGGCCTGTTCTGCTTCCTGTTTTGCTTCCTGTTTGTTTCGGCGGAGCCCTGTTTGGGTCTGGCGTGCCGTCTGATTCCGCGTTGGAAACACGGTCCTGTAGCTCGTTGCTGTTGTTTATGGGAATGCTAATGGCTCCGCCCTCCTGACCATGCAGAATGGCTCCGCCCTCCTAACCATGCAGAATACACGTCAGCACTTTGTCAGAAATTCCTTCTTCACTCCCACATGAAACACTTAACTGAATGGTGTCCCGTGACATGACTGGACAGACGGCGACACCTCGTTTCTGCCTGTGTCCCTGGCTTCAGTGCCGTGATGACGCAGACGTCCAGTGGCCGCACTGCAGGCTGTTTTATTTATTTTTCCCTGTCACTGTGCTGCACGTCCCAGAGGAGGCCTTCCAGACAGCCAGCAGGCAGCCACCTGGTCAACAGGCGAGCTTAACACTGCTGGAATTTGCTCTCTCAGCTGGTGGGGAAGGTCAGCGGTGATGCAGCTCGTGGGGGGTGGAGATTGATACGTTGCGTCAGACCGCCCCGTCAGCAGCTGAGGTGATGGAGTGCGGGTCGCAGAGCTGCACTGGAATTGGGGGAACTTTAAGCTCTTTCAGGAAGCAGGTTGTAATGAAGCCCGGACAGCCCGGGGTCTGAGCTGTAGGAACATGTTCGGCTGCACGCTTGTTACGGCTCTGGTTAGGGTGATGTACCGTCCCGCCAACGTGCTTTAGTCGCCCCTGAGGGAGCTGCTGCTGAGTGATGACAGAGTCATGAGGGGGATTAAATGAGTCCGGCTCGTTAAGCGGCTGCAGTGTCTGACAGCTGGTGCCGGTGGCCGCAGTGTACGGGCAGCTGGACAGTGCCGAGCGGTGTGTGTATTCCAGATGCGGCGCCTTCAGGAGTGTTCCTCAGAGCCTCACGCATGTGCTGTGGGGAGTAGGGTTTTACACATGAGCCGTGTGACCTTGGGGTTCCCATCTGGACTGGAATTCATGAGCGAGAGAAGAGAATGTTACTTCAGGAGTGTGACAGAGGCCTTTATTACATCGTCACTTCCTCGGAGGGGCGGTGATCTGGACTGTTCCGGCCGGGACGCCGGAGGGCGGGGTGTGCCCCCGCCCGTTCCATTCCTTACCATCAAAACAAGTATGAAGATGCCCTCACCCTGCCCTGTTTATTACAACCAGATGATTATCGTTTCTGCTGGCTTGTTATCCGGCTCCACCACTCTCTGATGTAAGGTGAACATGGGTTACGACAGAGGCGCGTGTGCCAAGACTAACCCTCAAATTATATTGCCCAAGAACTTTTTTTTTTTCCCCTCCCAGAAACTGCAGTTATTTCTGTTCTTGAGACGTGTTCAATAACTGTGCCCATGGAGAGTGTTTGTACTTCAGCAAATGTTAATGGGTCACCAAGAGAGCTCCCCCTCCCCCAAGTTGGGTGCACATGCAGAGTACAGGCTGTGTGGTCCGTTCCCCGGAGAGGCCTCCATATTAAATAAGTGGGTTGGTTTGACAGACAAAGTGAAGTTTGTTTACAGGAACAGCACAGTCATTCCAGTTCTTCAGCTCATTGGGTTTGGTCCGTGCGAAAGTGTGGAAGCTGCCCTTAAACACGTCACCTCTGCCCTTTCACTAAAGGTCAGCTTCTGTCTGTACGCTGACAACCTTTTGGCTGAAGGTTCCTCCTTCTGTCCTCAGGTGACCATTGGACAGCTCTACGCCTCCCAGAAGACCGTGGTGGAGAACAAGGAGACAGAGCTCAGCCAGAGGTGGCAGATAGAAGCACAGGTCTGAAGTACAGTGGCCCTTCCCCAGCTGTCTGTGACCTGGGGGGCTGTTATACTGTGAAAACAAGCCTTACCGTTGTAACAAGCTAATCATGGTGTAAAGTGTAAGTTAATCTGTCACCTGTTTGTGTGTATGAAGTTAATTTTTCAGTTGAAAATCTGTGTTATTGGTGTATTTAATATAAACAGTCAATATTCATTTCTGTGCTTGTGTTTTATGTTCCTGTTAATTGACAAAGTATCAGTGCTTTAGCTGTGCCTGAGTATAGCGTAAGACAAAGTATCAATGCTTTAGCTGTGCCTGAGTATAGCGTAAGCAGTGGTTGTCCAGGGTTAAATACGACTTCTTGACCATGTGATATATTAGATTCCAGTGTGCCTGAACTATTCTGTGATGTGAACCAGTATGAGAAAATGTGGCAGTTTTACCACAGGCTGTAGAATATTCCCCTATAAAGTGCAGACTGGTCTGACTTCTCTGCACTGCACAGAAAATGACACGAGAGCAGGCTTTAGACTGAAAATGTATTGGCTTCCTTATATACAGTACTGCACAGAGTTCCTATAGATCGGACCAGACCTGCTGACCGGGCAGCGCACCTATGTTATAGGACCACATCTGTGACGTGGGATCATGGGTGTCTGTTCCTGACGTTCCTGACCCACACCTGCCATTAGCTGCACGGAGGGCGAGCAGATAATCTTGTGGTCTTCATATGGAATGCCAGAGAGGACTTTGGCCGTGTGGGAATCTTTGGAGGAATGTAGCCAATATGTCTGAATTGTGATCTAGTACAGACAGGCAGGCAGACAGCAGCATTAGGCACATGGACTACAGAAATCACTGGAGTCCTTTAGCTCCACGCATCCATGTTGTGAAGATGCAGCCAGTGTGAGCTGTCCTTGGTCCAGCTCTGTCCTTGCACGACAAACGCACCATGCATCAGCCGGGAGCTCTGCCTCAATAACCTAAATCAGTTTCATCAGCATATGGAATAAGGTGTGTTTTTTTTTTTTTTTTACGTTGTAGTGATGGTCCGAGGCTCTCTGATGCTGTCAGAAGGTCTGTTAATTTTGCATAAGAAATTTTATTTATTCATTTAGCAGACTTTTTATCCAAAGTGACTTACAACATTTCACATGCATGTTACAGTGAGCTAGCGCTAGGCGTCTTGTTCGAGGACACACCTCGCATCGGGCTGGGATTCAAACCAGGAGACTTCTACATCCCAGCCTGGTGTCCTACCCATTGAGCCTCCAGGCTGTGAAATGTACAGTGTAGACAGCAGTTTGTTCCCCAACTGCAAATGTGTAGTGTTGATGTCTCATTGACAGGCCATGTTCTTCCAACACCACACACATTCCACAAGGCCAAGAAAGTGTTGTGTTAAAAAAAAAAAAAAAAAAAAGCAAAGCTAAAATACTTTCCTCAGCAGCCCAGAGCTGGGTACACCCCCCCCCTCCCATTGAAAGTTAAACCACTCAAAGTGAAGAGCATTGTTGCTTTTGTAATGTTTTAGTCATTATTATAAAATATGTACACTTCAAAACTGTGTGTTTCATGAGTACATGAAGGTTTGTGCATTTAGGTTTGCTGGGAAAATTCATAGACTTTGTTTTTAGTGCTGTGATTTGGAAAACTAGATTTTAAGTGCATGGCAGGGAGGATTATTGTACACTCTAATTCCTGCTTTGGTACATTTCCTAATGGGGACTGACAACAGCTCCTTTCCATGATCACCATTAAAAGAAAAGACTTGTTGCTGATCTCCAGTTAAACCACACACTGGTTTTTTTTTTTTTCTCCTCTCCAGTGAAACACCGCTGTTTCAGATGCTAGCAACATGAAGGTAAATTAAGATGTAACTGGTTTTCGAGTTCAGCTACGGGCCCAAGTCCTCAAAAATCTACAACTCATACATTTACGTCATTTACATACCGCATGCACTGTACAGCTGAAATGCACTAATTGGTACACAATTAATTTTGCACTTTGAAAAACCTGGGACGGTTCACGGACTTGCACCTTTTCACATCACTGCATGCTTGTAAATGGAACAGCCTGTATTTGAAATTTTGTGACGACTTGGAATGGCCTACAAGCCTAGACAAGGTGCTGGTTTTCCGAGCTTTCCCAATACCTCGCTCAGTGTAGTGCAAGGCCCTCACTTACAGTGTAACTGGTTAACAATACAAATTTTTAACTTGTATTACAGCTGTGTGTTCTTCTAATGAGCTGAACTGAACTGGCGTCTTCAAGTTCCAAACAAAGAGGTTTCTGGGCCACCTGAATACGTAGTAGAGACTGGAGGCACACGTCGATGGCACCAACAGTTCCAGTTTACGGGGGTATCGTGTTACTAACGAGGACTGGACTGTTTTTGTGCGTCTGTGCTCTTGTTGGCACAATCTACAGTGAGAGCCCAAAATGGTTGTATTAGTGTTTTTAAGATTGTATTTTAACTTTTGTCAGATATTTACTTCTTATTGCTACGGAAACATATACCCCCATAGTCAACACCTTTGTTGTACAAACGTTTCTACAGGACGCGTTTTCTGCTTCAGATATAAACACAGCTTGTACATTTTTCATATTTAACAGTAACACTGTTACAGGATATTCCTGTTTTCCATCATACAACAATATATTTCACGTTGTGAAATCATCTGGGTATTTTTCCTGGGCTGTCATAATCACTTATAAAGTCTTCCAAATGACGTCTGTAGAAAATATTAAGGGGTCTATATTGAACACGGCTCTACATCGGGCCAGTGCGCAAATATAGCATTGCATAACTGTTCTTGACATCACTGTCTTTTAAACAAGACAATGCAAATGCAAAAACACCACGGAGAATGGCCGGCCAACTGATATTATCCTGTATGCTAATTATATAAATACTCCAACACCTCATAACTGTTTGGCTTAATAAATTAGGAATGATACTCAAATTCATGGAATGACATAAAAAAAAATCTCCACGCTACTGGTACAAAGCAACAATCAGACCAGGTTAATTGTAATTGCTGGGAAAAGTGTGTTTATGGTCACTCACACATCTTCAGAGCTGGCATAAATAGCGTCCCGTACACCCCTGCTGGCACCTGCTTAATTAATGTGCGGTTAAACTGTGTTGAATCCACCCCCCTTTTGTGCGCAGGAAACCCACAGCGTGTAATTCTGCCCCTCGTTGTTGTCCCAGTATTCACCTTGCTCGGTTTTGCAATATATCGCAAAATGCACCGCAGAGCCGACGTCCAGAAAGGGGGGCGCGTACAGGGTGAAGGCAAAGCGCTCGCCCGCCAGAGCGCAGTCCTCGCCGGCCTTGGGGCTCGCCTGCACGTCCACGAACGACAGCCAGTCATTGAAGGTGTACCTCACGCCGACATCCTTCCTGCAGCAGCTGCCGGTCAGCGCTCGGATCAGCCCCCCGATGTCGAAGTGACACAGGGTGATTTTCTCCAGGGCCACCCGGCAGCGTTGGAGACGCGCCTCGAAATCACCCGACTCGGGCGTGCTGAAAGCGGGTGTGAAGCGGGCCGGGCTGATGCTGGACGTGAGCGCGTCGGGCGCGTCACCGTGACGGTCCCCGTCGTGCTGCCGCGCCGCCGTCACACTCTGGCAGTCCTCGGCGACGCTGTAGTGCTTCACGCTGGCCAGATCCAGCCCCAGCGCGTCCGCGAACTGCACCCTCTTCCCGCAGCTCTCGGGAATGTCCACCAGCGCGGCGCGGCCGCGGCGGACGGGCAGCGACTTGGTCCTCTTCCAGTCCTTCACGCGTGTGTCTTTCTGCCGCACCGACATGCGTGAGAAGACGAGCTCCAGCGAAGCGTCATGCTTAGGCGGCACCTCCTCGGACCCTTGCAGACAGGCGTCCCCTGAAATGCGGGATCCCCGCACTGAGTCTTGGAAGCTGTGCGACGGAACGCCGTGCACGTCCATGAAATGTGCATTAACTGTGAGAAGGGACGTTTCCCCTCCTGTACAGCACATGCAATCTTTTGCCCCATCGGCGGGGCGTGTGTGTGGCTCCATACCGTTAACTCTACCAACGTGCTTTTAAACTGCGTCAGCAGCAATGAGGAAACACCAAAACCTTGTGACCGGGGGACTACGTGCTGGTAGACAGGTCCAACACCTCCCATTAAACCGAGCAGCCACCCAGTATATTAAGCAGTGAGGCGTTTTCCTTTCACATACAAAACACAACCTGCACTTCGGCTGTGTATCACAAATACACGGCGACAAATTAACTTTTCATACATTTTAAATTAAAGAAGTCGAACTTTTAATGAAAAGTTTTTACGATTTTTCTTACAGTGTTATGAAGCATGTTGTTTAGCAATTTACTATTTACAAATATTTTAAAATATTGCACAGTAAGAGAAAACTGAAATAAGACACAGTTTAGGGTGTGGGGCTCGGGCTTTCAGTGCATATTCTCTGATCTGTTAAGTTGGTTCATATATACAAGAATAATTTATTAATATTAATATTTAGTGCCCTTAATACTTATTTATCAGACCTGATTAGGTTAAGTCACGTCACATACAGAAAATACGCACGGACAGTTTATTTGCACTTCTGTTGCCCGTTTTTGTTGCGTAACTATTGTTGATGTTTTCACTTCAGGCGGAAGTTAATAATTTACGATGTAACCACGTTTTTGTATAAGATGAATACATTGAACACAATTACGCAACGAATTTTTAAACAGTTCTACCTTTTATTGCTGATGTAACTTCTCTGTAGGTTATGGACAGTCGTATAAGCATTTCACGGCATGTATGATTATGTATTCGACAAATAAATTTTGAATTGAATTAATATAGAAGTTGGACTTTTAATATTGTATGTCTTTTTTTCAAATATCGAAAGCCTAAAATTATGTTCTGCTGTACAATGATCACTTTCTGTTACAACAGTAAAACAACAGAATAAAATTAGAAGTCTAGTTTATAAATCTTCTCAGAATGTACACACATACGTGACGACTTACAAAATAAGTTTTATTTATATTTTCTAATATTTATATTTTTACAAGATTCAAACCATAACTGGAAAACAACTCATTGTTGTTTGTAAATACTACACAGTCTGACTGTGTTCTGTGCCACAACACGCATGCCGACCTGTGCACAGGATATGACGCACTGGGTAGGTGTGTCGAGGCGCGTGGCTTCCCTGCACAGGAAATGACGCACAAGTGTAGGTGTGTCTCTACAGGTCTACAGCGATTGGTGGTTGTTTGAATCGTCACAATAACATGCGGAAGTAAACATTTTCAAACGTGTGTGTGCGGATCTGGTGTATTCCTTAACATAGCTTTGGAAAAGCACGGATTCTACTGCTATCTCGATCTGGTAAAGGAAAAATAACCATGCATCCTCAATTACAGAAGTGCTCGAGAAATTTATTGGTGTGTGAGAAATCCAGTTTCTTAAATGAAGCGTCAAGGTATGGTACACACGTGTCTAAGCACTACTTTAACTACAAGGTAAGTTGTAGGTAAATAACGTTTTACTATCCGAATTAAAGTTGAATGGCTGAAATGTCTATAGATAAACTATACGTGTGTGTTTCTGCAGTTGTGCTGATCACGCTGTTTCTTGCCATTCTGATCTCACCCTGCAGGTCAGTGTGTTGGTGCCGGAGTGCGGAGTCCTGCCCTCTGAGCTGAGCCGCGTAGTTCATGGTTTCGCCAGGTATTACCTGGTGAAGGACTTGCCCGTGTATAAGTTCCTCGAAGCGGCATGTCTCGAAAACACTGTGAAAAAAGGTAACAAGACCAACACGTTTTATGAATCCGATAATTCCTTTCATGGTTTATATGTTTGACGTCTTAACCCGCACCGTTTACCTGTTACTGTTTTGTGGGTTTTAAGGCGGTTTTTACGCTCTGTCGTACAAGACGAAGATTGACGAGGACAATGTTATCGCTGTCCTTCCCACTGGTAATAATAATTTCTAGTTCATTGGCACTATGCACAATGTGTTTCGTTGTACTGTTCTGTGTAAATTAGTTTAATCATTTCCAGGTCAGATGATACTGTCTCTAACTAAAGATACGTATGAACAGTTGGGCTTGGAAGGGAAGGCTTCGGAGTACGTTCACAGAAAGCCCATGAGATACGGTGAGTGGTTTCGTCAACCAAAAACCCATTCAAAGGAACGTTTTTTTAAGCTGATCGATATTTTTTCATTTAAATGTCTTGTTTGTCAGTGGTGACAATAGACCTTACAGACAAAGCTATGGTTCCGGGTTCGAAGCGCTACAATAGAGTGATGTGGGCACTTAAGGAAAAACTGCCTATCACAGCTGACTTCCTGTTGGCCAGACACCCTACTGGTAAGCAGGTCATTAATTGGCCTGTTTAAATCCTCGCATGCTGTCCTGTTATAATCAATATTATAAGACTGTGCATAAGTACCGTCTGCCATAAAGGACATCCAGGCAGCACCGTGTCCATCCTGTTTATACATCCTATAGGGGGCAGCGATGAGAGTGGTACACTGCCACCCTGCCTCTCCCAGCACCTGTGCAGGGAGGTGTGTCCGACCGTCAAGACTGAGAGGCTGGGTGAGCTGCCCTGTCCCATCCTACGCAGCGAAGACATCCGAGGACAGACCTCCTGTGAGCCACACCTCTTCCTGGAGTGGCTGGCTGCTGTCAGCATGGGCATCAGCTGGTGAGCCAGGTTGCGTTCACCAGCTACCAGGTCAAAGTGTTTGTATGCAAATGTTCAGTGCTTTTCAGATATGTTTACTGGTAAATGTCTTGTTAATAGAGTGCAAAAACATAAACCCAGTAAATATAAAATGGGATACGCCCTAGCAGCAGAGTTTGACATACTTAGGATCACGTATCTCTAGGGTTTATTAAACAACCAAACATTGCTAAGGAGTGAATAAACCTGGAAGTTCAGGACTTGTACCACACCCCTTATAAAACGTGCTGGACCCAGAACAGAGCTCAGGTGCGGAAGTGCCACAGCGTCCTGTGGTGAGCACTGCTGACTCATCGCTGCCACTGACTGGAGATTTTAACTATTGCAGCAACAACGACGCAACAAGCTTCTTGTCCACGTACGCCTGTCCTGAGCCCCACAGCGCCGTGAGCCAGGCTCTGCTCTGCACCATCACGGGCCTGTTACTCCCTGAGGACATATGCGCCCTGCTGGAACAGCTACGGTAAGCTGGGACTGCCTGCTGCTCCACCTCCCACCTAATACCATGAGACCTCAGTGCTGCCCAAGAACACGCCCATACTAACTTCCACTCTTTAAGGCTGGAAATTCGGTTTCACCTTGAACACTTTCCACAGCGTAAATTAGAGCAGCAGCACAACTTTGGATCGGTGCACTGACTGGCGCTTTCTTTGTTGCTTGCACTGAAGGCAGTACTTTGAGCAGCCCAAGCTGACGTCCTGGCTCTCATTGGTCGTTCACGGCTTTGCTGACAGCCCTGTTTCCTGGGGAACGGCAGAGCACGGCTTCCACAAGGGTGGCGACAACTTCTACAGCTTTGTCGTCTTTGAAAACCAGGACTACTGGCTGCAGATGGGCACCGGGGCGAGTGACAGCTGTCCCCCGTAACGCCGGCACTGCTCACACGCGCTCAGAGAACGTCAAAACCGTGTTAATGTAGGCAGACAGTAAGTCCTGCTTTACACGAGTGAGCTGAACACAACAAGCTCACCTTCCTGAAATGTCATGACACATTGCCAGTATTCAACTGTTCTGAAATACCATTTTCTTGTAATGGTATCGTGGAAAGAAAACATTTCAGTGGAAATTGCACATATATTTTTGCTCCTTCGTGTTCATATCCACTCCATCTTTGGACAGAGCCGTCTCCTGGTGAGGGCTTTGGTTCTAGAGGAACACTCCTTAACTTGGACTCCAACGTCCCATCTGGCTTTGGTTATATTACAGTAAACGAGTCCCAATGTTACACAGCAACCCAACACCACTGTAACTTGGCTTCCTAGTATTGCTGTTCTTATAGTTTTTCTGTCTCCTGAACAATTTCACATAAGCATCTGGGTAGACAAACCAACAGTCTTAAAAGAGTATGAAATAATTTTATTTTACAGAGTTTTTTCCACAACTGAATATATTTAATATGAATCTATAAAACTTTACAGATTTACATTGTGTGTATAATATATATGTCATGAACAGTAAGAAATGGGCCCCACATGTAAAAGTTCCCGCTGTAGGGGCTGCAGGTAAAACTAAATCAATACAAACATTCTCTAACTTTTCCACTTATGGGGGGGCTGTTCTTGAGAACATTAAAAATGTCAGCCTGGTTATAAAAGTGTTTATGGCATTACCTTCTTTCCCTCTGCGTGGTCGAGAGCTCACTGTCATGACACACACACACACACACACACACACACACACACACACACACACACACACACACACACACACACACACACACACAGTCTTAGTGCAGGAACACAAGGTGGGGTTACGATAGCTGTGTCTCTGTGACCGCTACAGAGAGGCGGGGGTACTTGGAGGTCGGATAATACCGTTGTTGCTCCGCTGGAAACCCCCACATCAGGGGCTTGATGTGTTTAAAGCTTTAGCGTTATGAAAGTACAGGCACAGCTTTATATAATACAATTTTTAAAAACGGGGTTTGTATCAAGCAGCAAATTGTATGAGTTTTACCCCAGTGACTGTTTCCTTTGTTTCTCCCCAAATACAGACATGTAAGAATACCCAAGGAAAACCCAGCACTGTTGTCATTAAGTGTGCCTACACGCATGGTGGTCAGTGTAGTTTATCATGCCCGGGTGCTGTTAATGTGTGCCTACAGTGCATGGTGGTCAGTGTAGTTGTATAGCACTGCTAGTTGAGTCTTAGCTCTGTGAGTATCAGCTAGATTGTGGCAGCAATGTTAAATTGCATCGAGCTGAAATGAGTGACGTTTCTCAGATGAAGATTGTACGCTTGTCCTACAAATCGGACTTGCTACAGTGCAGTTTTTCCTCCACTCACACGAGCAGGGATCAGAGACGGTACAGGCTTTTACGACCGCGGGGGGGGGGGGGGGGGGGGGGGGGGGGGGGGGGGGGGGGGGGGGGGGGGGGGGGGGGGGGGGGGGGGGGGG